>JABXWE010034739.1:0-30601 GCA_014611495.1 Limonius californicus
TAACAGACATAAGCCGATTAAGTATTATTGTCCTGGCAAACAAAATACATACACTGCAGTGTTATATTCACTCTGAAGATGCAAGCTGCAATGTCTTGCGAAACGTTAGTGTGTATGGATTCACAAACAGCTAACAGACATAAGCCGATTAAGTATTATTGTCCTGGCAAACAAAATACATCAAGATCAAATCCTTGTCCGCCCCAAGGTTTGATTAATAGAAGCACACGGCCCTGTTTTGGCAGGCAGGGCCTACGAACAAATATGGCTCAAACTTCTAGAGCAAATGCTTGTACAGTCAGACAAGCTACAGGTCGGTCCTTACCTGATAATGCTGGGCGTAGTTCCCAAATGACGACGCGGTCTAAGCCGAAAGTAAATTGTAATATTGACATGATCGTGGTTCCTATTTTTACCATAATGTAATCGATTATTGTGGTTTTGTATTTCTTGTACCCCTGTATATTAGCGTATACGTTTGTGGCGGTAGAAGCCATTTGTTATTTTCAAGTTGTTCATTTCACATAATTGATAATTTTTTCCCCGTTTCCATCTATTTAATTTATAGTGTAATGTAAATAACATATAAATTGCGATGAGGTGATTCTCATTGATGTACCACCTCCATTTACCGATTTACCTGTAGCTGCATTGATCTGTATCAATTAATATAAACCAAAATATGAATAATATTACTATTAGAATTTTATTCAGATTTTTCCATACCATTCTATTGGCAGATTTTGATGCGGAAGTAATCATTATATGAGCTTCCATTTATCTACAAATTGTGTATATGTCTAGATTGTAAAGATATATTGTAAACAATTCTTTATAGACCTTTCGGATTTCTGTTCACGAATCTAATTGGGCCTATACTGTAGAGCTACATCTTGTTGCGTTCATTGTTACATAATTACGAATTAAGGCTCAGACTAATTAAATGGGTTCTCAATATAACAATCCTCCTCAAATATGAAAAGCATAAGAAGAGAGAATAATAGGGTTTTTGCTCACGAAAATAATGTCGAAAAAACAGAATATCGTTGCTACTTCTGAATGCTTCCGAATTGCGCCCACGGACGTAAATTGGTTTGCAACGATCCTTCGTCAATGCTCTAACTAATTAACTGATTTATTAAAGTGTATTCAATTTCAATATTTTATCCACTGTAGGAGGGTTTTTTTTTCGCACCAGGACGGGCGGTGGGAATGTTTACAAAGTAAATATAATAAATAACTAAATACTAACCGATAGGGTCTTGAAATCGGTTATGTGTATTCATCAAGACCAAATTCTCGGGAACTCAGCATTGAGCAGCTTCAGACATGTACGCGGTGCACTCATAAAGTAAACACACAGTCACAACCCCATTTCAGCACAAACCAGCAACGCATGGAAGACACAAGCAATAATACATTAGTATTGCAGCATCTACATTTCTACTTACAGGGGGTCGGGTGTCCCCCCTGTTACAGGCCAGACGAGCTTTTTCGTCGACCCGTAACCGGATAGGTGGAAAAAGGTCCACAGCTTAGCTCAGAGGAGTAGGGGAGTTCACGGAAATCGCTTACGGGGGGAAATCGTCCTGGTTGTGTACCGAGTAGGTCAAAATTAGTGGGCGCCACCTTTGCAAATACAGCTGATTGCAGGTTCTCGTGGAAGGCCGAAGAGCCAGCAGCTTACGGGAATCGGACTCATCTTTATTGTGCCTCCCTCATGTTTATAAAGCTTGCAAAATTTGTACACACACAAATACAAAGTATACAATAGTAGAAGATGTAATAATATCAAAACACATATAATTAACCTTTTTGAGAGCAAATGACGGTACAAAAAAATGACAGCAAGTAGTAATATTTTAACTCAATACAACAATCGGTTAAAAGGAACGTTCGATTAAGGGGGAGCTCTCCGCCCATGGCTCACGGCATTTAAAATATTTCAACAAATCTACGTGGCCAGTGGCATCTGAGTTTACAAGAATAATACTTTATGAAATTTCTTTTTATAAACAAACAAAAATTATGACAAACGACGACAGAGGGTCGCCTCTTGTCGCATTAAACAAAAAAGGTTCAATCACTTAGAATTTTGCAAGTTAACGCGTAAAATGAATGGGAGAGAGAGAGAGGCACAATCTGGGGCGTTCTCAGATCCGAGCAAAAACGTAGACGTTCCTCGGGAAAATTGCGAGACGAAATATTTGCTACACAACCCTCGTAGTTCGTCGCAGCAACGGCATATGTACAGGAACAACAAATGGGCTCCATAATAATCCGCCTAAGGCGATCGGCAAATTCGCAATGAATTGCCTTTCCAGGGATAAAAACTCCAGCGTATTTCTTTAAATCCGACATTTGTGGATGTTCTGTTCACCCCACGGTGAAACAGCGATACAACAATACACGCGATGGATACCCATCGAAAACCCAAGTCGCCGCTGCAGGACTTGATTTCTTAATTTCTTAACGGCTCCCGTAGATAGAATTGGTACACCGGAGTCTAACGAAGATGAAATAGTTCTGGAAAGATCTGACACGTAAATTCCCAGAAAGCGCCCAGGGTTAGGCGCAGACAAAACATGAATCGGCAATTTCAGCCTACAAAGGGAAACTTCAAGACTTTGCGAAATTGGCCTCTCATAACTCAATCTTAGAAGAACAATAACGCAAACTGTAATCGACATAAGAAGATGGCAATTAAAATAGAATTGTAATTCCTATGAAGCGGCAATTAAAGTATGATTCTAATTCAGACAGACTGGCAAATTTAAATGAACATAACACCCCGTAGGATCCCGCGTAACATCTAGTAGCTCACCTTTGGCCCCATGACAGGACCGTGTCTAATAGTTCTCGTTCAGGGTGGGGTGTTCTTGACAGGGCCGTCTTTAATAGATCTTGACGGATGTACCTAACCTGTAACGGGTACCGGGTAACCGAATGTTACCACCGGTCAATGGGTTCAGTTCCCCCATGTCATTGTGATCACCAAACGACCTCTGCCGGCCGCCGTACTTGCTTGCATCACAAGGAAAAGAATTAGAGACAGGCTCTCCACAGGCCGCTCTGCAAAGTGCAATGCAGAGATCACTGGTTGGTCAACCAGGTGGAGGTCAAGCCGAGTCATTAGACCCAATCACCGACCCGCCAAGCATTAAGCAGCTTAAAACGGAATCCTGTGCGGGTACACAACCCCCAGGAACCTTGGAGAGCTCACTGGCTCCCCAAGCATAGTACCAGGGACGTTAATCATAAGAACACAGTAATTACAATTACTAACATTACTACCTCAAGAATACTACATAAGCTATAGCTTCAATCAACAACTACTCATCTCGCTCAATACCACTATCTCACAGGTAGCCAGTACACATCACTTCAGTGCATTTATCAACTAAGCCATACACATATACTGTTCATTGACTTATACAGAACGCGCGAACTCCGAACCCGTTGGAGAAGACATCACTTCGGCCACTTCGGACCCACTACCCTAATTTTCCTAAATCTTACCTAAAAACACCGCTCTGCGACGAGTTTCGGGTCTTGGAAAGGCATACCATAAACATAATTTATTACCTAAGGGGGTTAGTAACTACAATATTTAGAAAACCGCTTTATTGACAACTATACGAGCATACAATAAATGTGAAAGAATTTGTCCAAAAATATCATTCCTACACCACGAATAAAAAAAATGACAGAAAGGGGAACTCTTCAAAGTTTTGCACACGAAAATTAATTACCCGTATCCACAACGACAATAAATATTATATTAACTTCTAGTCTAATATTTGTTCTATTCACTCTGAAGATGCAACCTCTAATGTCTTGCGAAACTTTAGTGTATGGGTTCACCAACAGCTAACAGGCATAAGCCGATTAAGTATTATTGTCCTGGCAAACAAAATAAAGCAAGATCAAATCCTTGCCCGCCCCAATGTTTGAATAATATAAGCACGCGGCCCTGTTTAGGCAGACAGGGCTTACGAAGAAATATTGCTCAAACTTCTAGAGCAAAAGCTTGTAAAGGCAGGCAAGCTACAGGTAGGGCCTTACCTGATGATGCTGGGTGTAGTTCCCAAATGTCGACGCGGTCTAAGCCGAAAGTAAATTGTAATATTGACAGTTCGAGAAACCACGAAAGCCTCAACGAATATATAGACTTCTAATTAATCCATAACTCATTTAAGTCTGTTCTGAAAATATCTACAAATCCAGAAAACAAAAGGGTTCCAAATTCAAAAAACGATGACGTAATTACATTTTGGCGCCTGAGGCAATCGTTCTGATGTCCATGAGCCTTCATCACTTCAGCAGTGCATAAGCTCTGATCAACCCATATGTTGTTAAAATTGTGTCAAATGGAAAATTCATTTTAGGATTTAAATTAAAAAGTGTATTATCACAATTTTGCCCACGAAAATAATCGTAAAGTGGTCGAATACCAATGACATTTCTGAAAATGGAAAAGTTGCCCATAGATTCATTAATTTTCCACTTAATCATAATCAAATGAAGAAAGTGACAGAGAAGAAGATCCTTCGAATTTTTGCCCACGGAAGTTATTTGTTCATGTTTACTTCCTGTAAGCTTCGGCTTATTCAGTATATTAAAATTTCATAGTGGAAAATAGACCTACTGAGAGAATTTTTTTATATTTATGTCTAGCTCGAATTTGCATTTTCAACCCATTTATTTTCAAGAAATATCCATCAAGGTCGTAAACACTAAATCCCCAGATGTGTTTCTCGCGAAATGTCCAGGGATTTCGCGAGGTTGTTTATAATTCAGATGCGGGATTTGTAGGGAGCACCAGCTGAGAATGAATTATAGATGGAAGTTTCTATTTAACACATGAGCTGCGGCAAAAAAACAAACTGTAAATCTCCACTTTACCGTCCTAGATTTAACCAAGTTGAAGGAAAACAAATAATTAATGCAGTTACTCCTTTAATTACTTAAATACCAGCTAGCTTCAGTTTCCAAAGAGTAACCTTCTAATTGGATCCGCTCTCAGATTATTGCCTGCCACTTATTGACTTTTCTGAACTCTGAACTTTACTCCTTTCATTAAATTTCAATAGATTGGGCTTCCCTTTGCAACTGCTAATTAAGTTCCATAAAACTGGGCTTACAAGCACGTTCGATTGAAATTTAGGGCCGCGTGAAAAATGGCGATCGGAGCCAGCTGGAAAATTTCCTCGTCCTTCCAAAATAGAGTTCAAGGTCAAACCGAGCCGAACATCCGCAGAATCGCGAATTTTTATCAGGAGCTTTTATCGCTCCGGTTTTACTTGGGGACATTGATTAGGAGCGCGGGGACGACCTTGAAAAGTGGGCGGAGTTCGCACACACCGACCAATTGGCGTGCGCCTGTCTGGCAAAAGCTGCCTAAAACGAGCAATAAATAGAAGCTGCAATGCGGCCCGGAGTTGGCCCGGATTTCTAGGTTAGGTACTCCGGAATCTCCTCAGTTGCCTTCCGGAGTCTCAGTTTGGAGTTCATGGTGACGATTGGGTCTCCCCGACACAACCTTGCTATCAGTGGTACCTTCCTGATGGTTTTCGCGTTCGACTTGGTGCTTCTAGTGAACATTGGCTTGATTTTTTAAAAAAAGATAAAAATAAAAAAGTTGTTGTAGGGAGTAACGCTTGAAATAGTTGTAATAATGCCACTTCACGCTTCCCCGCCCGCATCTTCGATGTTAGTGCTTAGACATAAACATTTGATATTTCTAAATGTAATATGATAAATATACCAACATGAATGACGCAGTCAGTCCCAATTTGGTAAGTAGAACTTGCATGTTTGTTTGTCTTTACGATACAGACTTGAATATAAATTATTTTTTATGCAGCGACTACTTTTCCACTACCAAAAGTTTCACGGCGATGATGTCAGGAGGTATTGCGATAGTTGTTTAAAATACAGGCTTCGGACTTCTGAGATTCGTGAAAATAGTCTTGGAAATTATAAATAAACTGCTTTGCGTACGTGAACTTCTTTAAATATTAATATTGGGAGGTTAATAATAATAAATTTGTTTGTCACAAGTAGATATAAGTATAAGTAGTATATGTTCTATGTATAAGAACAATCAGAATGGCTTTGGGAAAATCTGTAAGTAATTCAAGGTAACTACCTTTCAATTCCGCTAGAAATGGAAGATGTATATACTGCCGTGGGTACAAATTAGAAACTTTCTATTTTCTTTTAATTTTGATATCGTTCAATAGTTTTGTAAAAATGGGACAGTATAATACAACGGGAGGCCTAGCTTGTCCGGTTTAAGTTTCCTTTAAATTAGTTGAAAACAAGGTTTGAATTTGAATTTTCTTGGGCAAAAAATTGAAATTGTCACTTTTTGGTGTTATATTTTAATATTTCAAACCAGTTTTCAATTTTTGATGGCCGGTGTTGAAGATTATCAGTTTTGTGCGGCTGTTCTTTAGCATTTAAGATCAATTTTTGGTTTTCGGTATAGATATATAATTAGGGATTTCTCACTAATTTTGCCTAATCTGGTGGGCAATAATTGTGCTGAAAGTGCAAAGCTCAAGGTAATCTTGAAGCTTTTTAATACTTCTGTGGGGAGAAGAAAAAAGAAAGATCTAATATTCGATAATCTAACAGTTTCGTGGGCAAAGGTTGCAAATTTTCCATTATAGAAGTATTTCTTAACATATTGTATTGGTAGCACGTTTAGGAGCGATTACTGTGAAGCTGCGGAAAGTCACTGGGAGCTTCTTTCTTATTAAACTATTATTTCCCAATTAAAACGTGCTTTAATTCAGCTAAAAATCTTAATTTTGAAGCAATCGACGTATTTTGACTCCGCCCTGGGCAAATTTTGAAATATTTTAGTGTTAATTTTGTGCTAATCATGTAAGAGTATTGCCATAAGTTAAATTATTTCCATGACATTATAAAAATTACACAGTGAAGGTAGATTGTGGGTTTTCAGTAAGTGATCAAACCTAACTACCTTTCAATTCCCGTAGAAATGGAAGCTTTAAAAGTATATACTTTTGTGGGAAAAAAACTGAAACTATTTTTTTAAATTTAATAATCAATAGAAGTTCTATAAAAATGGTCCAGTTTAATCAAACGAGAGGTCCCGTTTGTTCGGCTTATGGTTCCTTTACATTCGCTGAAAGGAAGAAACAATTTGAACTTTCGTGGGCAATAAATTGAAATTGTCTTTTTTGGGATTATCTTTAAATATTTCGAACCAGTTTTCGATTTCTGATGAATATATGAGTTTTGTTCGGCTGTTATAGAAGGATTTGTTAATATTTTGTAGTGGTAGCACGTTCAGGTACGATTACTGTGAAGCTGTGGAAAGCCACTGGGAGCTTCTTTTTTATTAAACTATTATTTCCTAATTAAAGCGTGCTTTAATTCAGCTAAAAATATTAATTTTGAAGCAATCTTGACGTACTTGGACTCCGTCCTGGGGCCAATTTTGAAATATTTGAGATAAGTTTTGTGCTAATTGCGTGAAAGTATTGCCACAAGTTATATTGGAAACAAAAATATATTAATTATTCTTCACTTATTGAATTAGTCATTAATTGTCCTTTCGGAACATTGCGATTAGAGTAGGGGTGTAAGAAAATCAGGCTTAAATTAAATTACTTTGGTGACATTATAAAAATTACACAGGTAGATTGTGGGTTTTCAGTAAATGATCAAACCTAAATACCTTTCAATTCCGATATAAATGAAAGCTGTAGAAGTATATACTTTCGTGGGCAAAAATTTGAAACTGTCAATTTTTGAATATTAGGGGCAACCTTTCATTTTTTATAATTATAATTCAATACAAGTTTCACAAAAATGGTCCGGGCCATTAAAACTAGAGCTTGTCAGTGTAAGTGTCCCATAATTAGCCGAAAAAAAGATTTAAAGTAATTTGAGCTTCCGTGGGCAACAATTTGAAATTGTCTCTTTTAGGATTATCTTTAGATGTTTGGAAGCCAACACTGAAGATTATCAGTTTTTTTCTTTAGTATTTTAGATCAATTTTTGGTTTTTGGTATAGTTATGTAATTAGGTATTTCGTACTAATTTCATCTTACTTAACGAGGTAATGGCTAAGTGTGCTAGAAGTGTAAAGCTTACTATTGTGGAGAGAAGAAAAAATGGTGACTTAAATTTTCGATAATCTACGGTTTTCATGGGCAAAGATTGGAAATTTTCCATTTAAGAATAGTATTTTTTTTAATACTTAGTATTGATAGCACAGTAAAGATTACTTTGAAGCTATGGACAGCTAGGAGTTTCTTGATCATTAGATTTTTGCCTACTTAAAGCATCCTTTAATTCAGTTAAAGATTTGAAGCAATCTTGTATTTTCATTCCAACCTGGGAATATTTTAAAATATTTAAGTTTAGTTTTGTGCTGATCACGTGAAAGTATTGCCATAAGTTTATTTTGTGTTGTATATTAAATTATTCGTCACTTTTTGTTTTGAGAATCTTCTAAATTATACATAATCAAACTATAGTTAGAAACAGCTAATTTTAATACGTTTTCATTTCGCGAGTTTTGAAATTCCGTGTTTATCGATACGCGTTTAAAATTGTTTCTGCAATTGTAATGCAATAAACCCCGTTCAACGCAGCGTTTCTAGAAGACAAAGTGCTAAACGAAACAGCGTTAAACGGGGTCATTTTAACACATAGTAAACAGAGATAAAGAAACACCCATTTTACTTTAATTTTACTTATTTTTGCAATAGAGACAAGCTCTTACTCGCACTCATTGTTCAACCATATAGTCTTGGGTTTTCGCTCTACTTCGTCTGTGTGCATTGAAATGTAATTGGTAAAAAAACGCAAATGCCATCAGTTGATCACAGACCTTCATCTTTCATAGGTGTACGATGTACGGGGAAAACAAAACTAACAACTGCAGATTTTGGGTTTAGGGGATTACAGCGTTACGACGAATCGTCACCTAGCGCTGATTGGTCCGGGTCCGGAAATACACGTATTTTATGCGAATCAAGGGAAATGCCACGCTAAATTGAATCAGCGCACATTTAGCGCTTGTTTAGTCTTGGAGTAGAACCGTTTTATATCAGATTATGTAATATTTAGCGTTTTTTTAAGGTTCGGAAAAAGTCGGATTGTACTGAATCGGCATTAATAAGGGTAACATTAAACGTGGTCATTTTATCACATACTAAATAAAGATAACGAAACACCCATTTTACTTTAATTTTACTTATTTTTGTAATGATACAAGCTTTTACTTGCAGTCATTTTTTAATCATATAGTCTTGCGCTTTCGCTCTGCTCCGTCTGCGTTCACCAAAATTAAATTGGTAAAAAATACGATCAGCTGACCACATGTCTTTATCTTCCATATGCGATGCTACATAATGAACGGGAAAAACAAATGCCCGGAACTAACATAGATTTAGGGTGTCGGGGAATTACAGCGCAACGGCGAAACGTCACCCTGCTTTGAATGCTTCGGATTCGGAAATAATAGTATTATATACGAATTAAGGGAAATACCGCGATAAATTGAATTAGCGCACATTTAGCGCTAAACGTTCCATGATTTGGTATAACAAGATTTTACTCGAAGACTAAAAAATCGCTAAAAGTGCGCTGATTCAATTTATCGCGGTATTTCCCTTGATTTGTTTATAATACTATTATTCCCTAATTCGAACCATTCAGCGCAGGGTGACTATTCGCCGTAGCGCTGTAATTCCCTTACACAATAAATCTATGTTCGTCCCGTGCATTGTGTAATGTCGCTTACGAAAGATAAAGGCCTGTGATCAGCTGATCGCATTTACGTATTTTTTACCAATTAAATTTTAGTGGACACAGACAGAGCAGAGAGAAAGTGCAAAGCTATATGGTTGAACAATGAGTGCGAGTGAGAGCGTGTCTCTAATATAAAAATAAGTTAAAATTAAAGTAATATGATAATATAATAATAACACATAGTAAATAGGGATACAGAAACACGCATAATACTTTAATTTTACTTATTTTTGTAATAGAGACAAGTTCTTATTAGCACTCATTGTTCAACCATATAGTCTTGCGCTTCCGCTCTACTCCGTCTGTGTCCACTAAAATGTAATGGGTAAAAAACGACGTAAATGCGTAGATGAGGTTACACAATGCACGGGACAAACTTCAATTTAGGGGAAATACAACACTGCGGCGAATCGTCACCCTGCGCTGAATCGTTCAGATTAGGGAATGATCGTATTATATACGAATCAAGGGAAATACCGCGATAAATTGAATCAGCGCACATTTATCGCCTCTTTAGTCCTCGAGTAGAACCGTGTTGTGTCGAATCATGGACTCTTTAGCGCTTTTCTAAGGTTCGGAAAAAACAGCATTATACCTACTGATTCAGAGCTAATCAGGGTAGCGTTAAATGGGGTCATTTTAACACATAGTAAATAGGGATACAGAAACACGCATAATACTTGAATTTTACTTATTTTTGTAACAAAGACAAGTTCTTACTCGCATTCATTGTTCAACCATACATACATGCGATCAGCTGATCACAGGTCTTTATCTTTCGCAGGTGACGTTACACAATGCACGGGATATACATAGATTTAGGGGAAATACAACGCTACGACGAATCGTCACCCTGCGCTGAATCGTTCAGATTAGGGAATGATCGTATTATATATGAATCAAGGGATATACCGCGATAAATTGAATCAGCGCACATTTATCGCTTCTTTAGTCCTCGAGTAGAACCGTGTTGTGTCGAATCATGGACTCTTTAGCGCTTTTCTAAGGTTCGGAAAAAACAGCATTATACCTACTGATTCAGAGCTAATCAGGGTAGCGTTAAATGGGGTCATTTTAACACATAGTAAATAGGGATACAGAAACACGCATAAATATTGTGAATTAGTCTAAACGTAGTTTTTGAATAAGTTTTATCATCGCCTATGAATCGCTATTTGTTCTTGAATTTTAACTTATTTTGTAAAGCAAAGACAAGTTCTTACTCGCTTCATTGTTTCAACCATACACTACATCTGATTCAGCTGATCACACGGTTTTCATCTTCGCAGGTGAGGTTACACAATGCACGGGACAAACTTCAATTTAGGGGAAATACAACACTGCGGCGAATCGTCACCCTGCGCTGAATCGTTCAGATTAGGGAATGATCGTATTATATATGAATCAAGGGATATACCGCGATAAATTGAATCAGCGCACATTTATCGCTTCTTTAGTCCTCGAGTAGAACCGTGTTGTGTCGAATCATGGACTCTTTAGCGCTTTTCTAAGGTTCGGAAAAAACAGCATTATACCTACTGATTCAGAGCTAATCAGGGTAGCGTTAAATGGGGTCATTTTAACACATAGTAAATAGGGATACAGAAACACGCATAATACTTGAATTTTACTTATTTTTGTAACAGAGACAGGCTCTTACTCGCATTCATTGTTCAACCATACATACATGCGATCAGCTGATCACAGGTCTTTATCTTTCGCAGGTGACGTTACACAATGCACGGGATATACATAGATTTAGGGGAAATACAACACTACGGTGAATCGTCACCCTGCGCTGAATCGTTCAGATTAGGGAATGATCGTATTATATATGAATCAAGGGATATACCGCGATAAATTGAATCAGCGCACATTTATCGCTTCTTTAGTCCTCGAGTAGAACCGTGTTGTGTCGAATCATGGACTCTTTAGCGCTTTTCTAAGGTTCGGAAAAAACAGCATTATACCTACTGATTCAGAGCTAATCAGGGTAGCGTTAAATGGGGTCATTTTAACACATAGTAAATAGGGATACAGAAACACGCATAATACTTGAATTTTACTTATTTTTGTAACAGAGACAGGCTCTTACTCGCATTCATTGTTCAACCATACATACATGCGATCAGCTGATCACAGGTCTTTATCTTTCGCAGGTGACGTTACACAATGCACGGGACATACATAGATTTAGGGGAAATACAACACTACGGTGAATCGTCACCCTGCGCTGAATCGTTCGGATTAGGGAATAATCGTATTATATACGAATCACGGGAAATACCGCGATAAAGTGAATCAGCGCACATTTAGCGCTTCTTTAATCTTCGAATAAAATCGTGTTATGTTGAATCATGGAATTCGTAGCGCTATTTTAGGGTTCGGAACAAACCGCGATATATTGAATCAGCGTTAATTAGGGTAGCGGTAAATGGAGTCATTTTAACACATACTACATGGGTATAAGGAAACAAGCGAAATACCGTGATAAATTGAGTAAGCGTAAATGTAGCGCCTTTTTAGTCCTTGTGTGAAACCGTGTTATATCGAATCAAGAAATATATAGCGCTTTTTTAATGAATCTTGAGGTACTAAACATGATAAAGGAGTTTGACCTGCAAGGGGGAAGTTCAGAGCTCCGGTATCCTTGCTCTCACAGCCGGTTCTCCTATGCTAAATTCATGACGCGTGGTGATATGGTGGGCATCACGCAGTAGATAACAGCATTATTACCCGTTGTTTATTGGAACGCAGGGACACAATTATTTAAAGCGACAGGGTAAGCCGCCCGCTAGATATCGATTCGGGAATTAGAAAGTTCGGAGAAAACCGCGTTATATCGAATCAACGTTAAACGGGGTAGCGTTGAACGGGGTCGTACTGTTTGTTTCGGTACGATCAAGTTGATGTAACCCAAGTATACTGAAAATATTATAATTTTTGTTTTAGTAAAAGGTCTTAACTTAATTTTTCAAAAATGGACACATTTCAACTAATCAAATCTTAGGGACAGTCGAAATAATTTGATTTCACCACAAAAACCAGTTTTTTAATCATTTTGTTGAGCAAAAATGTAAAATTGTTTGTAAAGGGTTGTTTAATTAATTTTTCAAGACGGGCGGTTATTATTGAATTTGGAAAATATCGATTTTAACGCAAACGTTGAGTTTTGATGTATTTTTAAAATTTGAATTGAGCCTCGTTTGTATTTTTAAATGTTAATAAACTCAATTAAATAAAAAAGATTTGTGATTAAGTGCGGTTTGAAGAGTGAGAAAGTGCAGGCTTGATGCCATTTCCTATTTTAACCATTAGGAATCTTCGCTATTTTTAATGCCCACCACTAATAACCCAGAGAAACGTGCTGAGAATCAAGAAACACGTAATTCTGTCATCCAGAACAGCCCAAACGTATCTTATTCCAATTTAAATCCCACTTCATATAAACATTTTCCTTCGCAGGCCTTTCTTTTCCCACAGACTTCGAAAAGGGAAGCTTCCATACGTCGTTTTTCCGCATCTACCGCCTAAAATCGCCTCCAAAATGCTCCCAACATTTCCCACACGTTTCGGTAAGGAAAATTAGGTTTCGTGTTAAATTTTTCTCAAAACTGTGCAATTGTTTCGCGAGCAGTCTCTCTTCGCATGTATTTATATCGGTGCCATTAAAAACGTGCGCCTCTACTCTTGTAGTATAGAAATAGCTGATGTGAACACCGCTAAAAATACGCGCGCAATTCGCCAGTTTCCTTTGCACTGCGGCCTAAAAAACTGTCCCGTCTCACGACAACCCGAAAATTTGCAAAATCGGAGAAAACAGCGGCCGTAATTCGAAAACCGATTGTTGTTAGTGCTTGAAATAGAAACGTGCGTGCGAATTTAAAGAAAGTTTCTTTCAGTGAGCTGTGGCGAGATTTGGTGAAAATCCCGCCCAATTGTATAATATAATTGTTGTGGTGTTGATGTTGGCCACGTACGGGGGCTCTTTAATAAGATCTGACCTCATTTATTTTGGTTGAAATTTGGGGGTTCCCCGATGCGGCTAAATTGCATTAAATCATATTTCATTCGATTGCTTAAAAAACGCAAGATTTTAAATGTGTTTGTCCACAGAATTTTGTCTTTAGGAGATATTTTTTAATATTTAATCCTATTTGGGAATTTAAAACAATGGCCACGCTATGATAACCAATTGTACTTGCGGGATTTTATTTGCATAAAATCATCTTTCTGTTACTTCCCAGGAGAGTCTAAATTAATGGACGATTGGTCTACTAATTTTCCAGCAGAAATGGTTCGTTAAAATTTGGGGCTTCCCCGAAATTATCAGCTTGAAAGAGTAGTTTCGGAAAGCCCCGCGTATGCTTCACAGAAATAGCTTCTTAATTGAATCTTAAGAGCCGCAAATGTTAAAATATTGCAGATGGCATAGATTGAATTAATTTTTAATGATTTCTCAAAACAAAAACAGACCAAGCTGTTGAATCGATTTAAATCCGCTTAGATTTTCCCAAATATTTTAGGTTTTCTTCGGCCTAATTATTAATTGCTACAGAAATTCGAAAATGAGAATGAAATTTCTTGCTTCCCCGAAATGATTTAATTGCATTCCTGCAACTTATTAGCTAACAAATCGATACGAATTATATTTCATGAAAGCTCCTCGTATGATTCACAAAAATAGTCGCTTAATTAAATCTAAAGAGCCGCAAATGTTAAATTATTGCAGATGGGACGGGAGCATGTGTCGAGTTTGTCGTCGCGAACATAAAAATGCTTTTATTTATTTTCTATAAGTTACTTCCTGTTTTCCAAAAATTTCTCGTAGTTTCAACGCCCTAGGAAACATTTAAAATTAGCCTCTCGCAAAATATCCAACACGTGTGACTGACTTGCTGATGTATTTCGATCAGGAAACGTATTTTTAGGAAAAAACCGTTTCGAAATTGACAAGTTTGAATGAAACATTGGCTTAAATTTAAGTATGCATACAGGGTGCGCCCAGAAAAAATTTTCCTCGTGGAATTATGTTGTCATCCGGGACTTTTCTAGCCGCACCTGGTACATTGTCCAGGAATAATTAATTAACATCCGATGAGTAACCCTAAAAGTATCTCACAATGTTCACGGTTCAAAGAGAGTTCCCATGACCTAGACCATAATTGCTCCAGCCTTGCAGATTTACGGTTATTTTTGCATTCGGCTTCAGTTGAATCCGCGGCACATTCATGGACTTAATTAAGCGCAATTTCTGCTGGAATTCAAGCCGCATTAAGACGGTTAATTGCTCGAAACGCAAGGAACTGATTTAAGGAAAACTTTTATAAAAATGCGGATTTTTCGCCTGCCTTTAAAAACCCAACCAGGAACTGTTCCTTTTGTCAGAATCCGCCATAACCGATTGTTGCTCATTTTACGGTGGTGATTTTACGGAGCCTGAAGGGTGCAAGGACGTTACAGATAGGATAACGGACCATCATTCTGGAAAGCAATCGGGTGTGTGCGGAAAGCTGTAACCGGGCGAGTGCCTCTGATAAGATTACAGAAGCCCAAATAACCGGAAGATTTTATTGATCGCAACCTGTTACTATACATCACAAAAACTGTTACTCAGATCTTGTATTTTGTCGATAATTAGGCTTAAACGGATAGCATGAATGAAATTACACAAGAAATGTGGTGTAGTTCATAAACAATCGTGTAAAAACTTCCTAAGTCGTAATTACAATTATTGTGTTGTTAAAATGGAGAAAAACCTTTTTAATTTACTAATCTACTATTAAGGCTTATCAGCAATGCGGCAGGGTATTAAAAATGTTTACGGACTCCTGTATTAGAAAAGAAAAATAATATCTAATTGACTTGTAAATTATAAAAGTAAAACGAATCATTTTTAATGTGCACATTGGTGAAAAGCTGTTTAAGTGAAATTAGTGTGCGCGTAAAAATGTGTTTTCTCATGAGCACTGCGGTGGAAATTTAGTTTCTTGCCAGTGTTGAGGTTAGATCTTATTATACCCTATAGATTTATTCGGGAAATACGTCGCAAGAAGTACAAGTGGTGAAAATATTTTTTTAACTGAAGTGGTTGTGGTTTTTTATATTTTTGTGTATCCTGTAGACTTTACAACTGTTCAAAATGATGGCAGATAAGTCTTCTTCTCTTTCTAGTCTAGGGGTAAGCATTCATGGTGGTTTATTATTCATAATAACATAGTTTTGTATGTTCATTTACATTAATAAGAAAAACTGCTTATTACTTTTTTTTCCATTAAATTATGCCTCATTTATAGAAGAATAAGGTAAATTAAGTAATCAAACTTAAGTATAAATTAATGTAATTTGAGTACTCATTAATAATACCTACTGGTTTTAATTTTTCGTGGGCAAAAATCTGAAATTGTGCAAGTTTCAGGTATATATTGTAAATCTATTTTAGAAGTAGATTTTAAGTTAAAAGGAAATTTATGAGCTTACTCTTCAATTAACTACATTTCAATTTTTATATCCTGTAAATGTACTACTTAAGTACATACGACTAAATGCTACTTCTAAATACTAAAATTTAGAAAACTTCTAACTATTGAGTCTAAAATGTATTTCAAAAAAATCATGAAGAATGTTAACAGTCTTCGTGGGCAACTATTTGAAATTTTGTGTTATTGAAGTTATGTTTTAATATTGTAAGCCCATTTTTAATATTGTAATCATCTTTGTTACTCAATATACACAATTTTAATAGTTTTAATATTTAGGATTATTTTTACAATTCCACTATATTTGAGTAAGTTTGAAACTATGAAAGGAAACTACATGAGTTTTTGTGTAAATTACTGTTTCTCGCACATATACCAGATTGTTATTTAATCAAATATTTAGGACATCTAGGTTGATGTAAGAACAATTTCGCTATAAAAATAGAATTGTAACTAGTTTCGTGGGCAAAAATATGAAACTTCAATCTATGATCATTTTTGTATTGCAGTATATTCAAGTAAACCTAATTTAGTAAGAAAACTATATGGCTTTATTTTCATTCAACTAAGATTCAGTTATTGTTATCGTAAATATGCCAAATTAATAAATCAAATTTCTAGAACATCTAGTTTGATTTAAGTACATATCAGCTATAAAATAGGATTTTAACTATTTTCCTGGGTAAAAATTAAACGTCCTAGTTTTTCAGGTTAAGTTTTGCTATTGCAACCCAATATTTTATTTTCTAACCATCTTCCTTGCTAAATGTAGATCAAATAGAACACTGAACACTGAACACAGTGTTCTATTCACTCTGAAGATGCAGGCTCCAATGTCTTGCGAAACGTTAGTTTGTATGGGTTCACAAACAGCTAACAGGCATAAGCCGATTAGGTATTATTGTCCTGGCAAACAAAATACAACAAGATCAAATCCTTGTCCGCCCTAAGGTTTGAATAATCTAAACACACGGCCCTGTTTAGGCAGGCAGGGCCTACGAACAAATGTTGCTCAAACTTCTAGAGCAAATGCTTGTAAAGGCAGACAAGCTACAGGTCGGGCCTTACCTGATAATGCTGGGTGCAGTTCCCAAATGACGACGCGGTCTAAGCCGAAAGTAAATTGTAATATTGATAGTTCGAGAAACCGCGAAAGCCTCAAAGAATATACAATATTTTATATTCTAAAAATCTTCATTGCTAAACATAGACAGTTTTTACACTTCTGATAGCATTTTGTGCAATGCAGGATCATTTTTGTATTGTAGTATGTTTAAGTAAACCTAGATCGAAAAGGAAACTACATTTATGAGCTTTTTTTCATTCAACTGAAATTCAATTATTGTTCACCGCAAGTATACCAAATTAATTAATCTAATCTGTAGTTCGATTTAAGTACATTTTAGCTATAACATAGGATTTTAACTATTTTCGTGGCCAAAATCTTGAAACTTCCTACTTTTGAGGTTAAGTTTCCTATTACAAATCAATGTTTTATATTCTAACTATCTTCATTGCTAAATATAGACAGTTTTTACCTTTTTGGTAGGATTTTCTACAATTTTGGATCAGTTTTGTATTGCAGTATGTTTAAGTAAACCTAGATTGCAAAGAAACTACATTTAGGAGCTTTTTTTTATTCAACTAAGAATTAATTATTGTTTACCGCAAATATAGCAAATTAATTAATAAAATCTCGAGGAGATCTAGTTTGATTTAAGTACATTTTGGCTATAAAATAGAATTTTAACTATTTTCGTGGGCAAAAAGTTGAAACTTCCTAATTTTGAGGTTAAGTTTTCCTATTACAGACCAATATTTTATATTCTAACCATCTTCATTGCTAAATATAGACAGTTTTTACACTTTTGGTAGCATTTTGTACAATTCTGGATCATTTTTGTATGGCAATATGTTTAAGTAACCCTATATCGAAAAGGAACTATATTTATGGGCTTTTTTTCATTCAACTAAGATTCAATTATTGTTTATCGCAAATATACCAAATCAATTACTTAATCAAATTTCTAAAACAGTTAGTTTGATTTATGTACAATTTAGTTATAAAATAGGATTTAAACTATTTTCGTGGGCAAAACGTTGAATCCTCCTAATTTTGATGTTAAGTTTTGTTATTACAAACCAATATTTTGTATTGTAAACATCTTCACTGCTAAATATACACAGTTTTTACACATTTTTGACAGTATTTTTTTAAATTCATGATCTATTTTCTATTGCAGCATGTTTAAGTAAACCTAGATTGATAAACGACATATATGAGACTTTTTTCATTCAACTAGGATTCAATTATTGTTTATCGTAAATATACCAAATTATTAAATCGAATCTCTAGATCCACTTTAATTTAAGTACATCTTAGCCATAAAATAGGATTTTAACTACTTTCGTGGGAAAAAATTTGAAATTTCCTATTTTTGAGGTTAATTTTTGCTATTGCAAACCAACGTATTGTATTCTAACCATCTTCATTGCTAAATATAGACAGATTTTACACTTCTGTTAGCATTTTGTACAATTCAGGATCATTTTTGTACTGCAGTATGTTTAAGTAAACCTAGATTGAAAAGGAACTATATTTATGAGATTTTTTCATTCAACTAAGATTCACTTATTTTTTATCGCAAATATACAAAATTAATTAATCCAATCTCTAGGAAATCTAGTTTGATTTAAGTACATTTTAGCTATAAAATAGGATTTTATACTATTTTCGTGGGCAGAAAGTTGAAACTTCGAATGTTTGATTTTCGATAATCAATTTTTATTATTCTAATATTTTGTGTTAGTAAATATAGACAGTTTTGATTTGATTTGGTGAATTTGGTACACGACAGC
The DNA here is from genome assembly GCA_014611495.1 of Limonius californicus. NCBI lineage: Eukaryota > Metazoa > Arthropoda > Insecta > Coleoptera > Elateridae > Limonius > Limonius californicus. The sequence goes on from JABXWE010034739.1 coordinate 19,137, forward strand.
CGGATGCGGAAGCAAGGGAACGTGAGTTCTGACCTATCATATTGCAGGCGAAACAACTTCATGGAGTGTTGTAGAATGCTTCACTATTATTATTATAGAATTGTAACAATTGTACAAAAGTTTGAAACTTCTAAGTTCTAAGATATTTTTTAAAATTCTGAATATTGTGCTATAAAATTATTAAGTATTTTTTGTCTAGGGGTGAGTATTCATGCTGGAACTATTATTACAGCAATTAGTTTGAAAATTCCATTTTAATATTTTTTGCAACTAAATCTTACTACGGTACATAACCAACAATTTTACTATCGACAAAATCCAAATACTACACCGCAATAAAACAAACAACCCTGCGATTCAATGCGCTATTTGCTCGAACAACAGTTTCGTTTCAATTTAGATAGAGTACTGCTGATAAATTCATTATGTCCACACACAAACACGTTAGCCATTTCGCCCCATTCCAGTTCGGTCGGGGGCCCCCTTTCGGAACTCGCAGACCCCTGCAATATGCAAGTGCATGTCGCGGATGTCCGCGATAGTAAAAATTTTAGTGCCTTCGTGCGGGAGGCCCATAAGGTAGACCTTTGCGGGTGGAAATATTCCGTTTGTGAATTGATAATCGATATAGCCGACTAGACTACAACAATTCAATTGGCAACATTGCATGGGGTTGGCCTATTTTAGATTTCAATAATTTGTAGATGGGAAAGGAATTTTGAACTTAACGGGATTCAGAATATAGAGCATCCTTTTTTGTGGGCAAATCCAGGTATGCAGGAAGGATAAATATCCTCATTGACATGGAAATCGCAACACCAAGAAGGGGTAGACATTTTTTGACCTAAACTTGGCAGAAACGTTTAACTACCAATTGATTAAAAATTTAAAGAAAAAGAACAAAATATAAACTTAATTTTTATTAATAATGGGTCGCCCCTCCCCCATTGGTTACACACTCCCCCACTCTTCGTGGCATCGATTCTAGCAGATAGTCGATTTTTTCTTGAAGTATTGTGTCCCAAGCTACGTGTAATTCGTGCTGTAGAGCTTGCAGCGTCTGCGGTGGATACAGTAAGTTCTTCCGTCTTCTCCCTATAATGTCCCAAACATGCTAGATGGGGGAAAGATCGGGAGATCGAGGTGGCCATGGCAAGAGCTTGACATTATTCTTTGAAAATCGGTCCATAGAACGTCTTGCAATATGGAGACGGGGATTATCCTGCTGTAAAAGTGGGTCTTCCAACTGCTGAAGAAATGGAAGAATATGGGGTTCTACCACCTCATCCACATATAGCTCGGCGTTCATATTGTCTCGGATGAATAACAAACGAGACCTACTCCCATAAATTATAGCACCCCATACCATAATCCCCACAGTTTGGTGCATATGCCTCGCAACAGAAAATTCAACATTGGGACGTTCCCCACGTGTTCGTTTGACCCTCATACGACCATCATCCCCAAACAGAATCGGGATTCATTACTGAGCACCACCCTATGCCACTCTAGGTTCCAGTGCAGTCGCAACTTACACCACTCCAAACGTTGCTGTCGGTGTTGAGCCGTTAGTGGTAACACAAGATGTGGCCGATAGGATTGCAAGCCGAAAGCTCTGATTTTGCGGTAAACCGTTCGAAGGGTTACAGGACGATCTTCGTTAGCTAACCATTGATCGGCAATTGATCTGGTACTGGAAAATCGGTCTCTTGTTGCCATAAGTCGTGGGTGGCGGTCCTGCACCTTATTTGTTCTTCTTCGTCCGGCGGTTCCTCTTCTGCAACGTTCCTGACCCTCCCTAGCCCATGCTTGATAGCAGCATATGATGGTGGATTGGTTCCGGTTAAGGCGATTTGCAATATTTCTCTGAACGAAAAACCACCTGCGCGCAAGCCAACAATACGATCCATGTCGAATTCGCTTAATTGGCGGCAATTTCCACGTTGGCGCACTCTAGGCATGATCACACCTTCAAAATAAATTTGTTAGAAAAAAACTGAAAGTACTCTCAGATAATCCATTATCACTTGATCCATATGAATGTAACTTTAATCAATTGCTACCTTTTAGTAGTTAAACGTTTCTGCCAAGTTTGGTAAAATAATTCCTACCTCTTCTTGGCGATTTCCATGTCACTGAGTATCTTAATGTAGACGGGATGGCAATAGAAAATGCTTATAAACTTGCTTATTGACGAGTTTAAGACAACCAATCTTGATTTAGAAAAGAATATTAAACTACATATTTGAATGAAGGGTGTACGGTTGGTTGACAACCATCTATTAAACTTATATATTTTAGGATTTTGTTAATAATAACCAAAGCATGTATAAGAACTGAAGAGAAAATCTTTGAAATAGTCTTTAAAATGTCAATTTTGCAGTGCATACTTATTTTTAACTTCATAACTGTAACCAGAGTACGGAGAGTCGCTTGGCAATGGTATAAATATTTTTGTTGTCTTCTTTTTTTATCAATGATGCGTTGAAGTGCATACGAACTAGTGAGTAGATTTTTAATAGCAGTGACTCAATGTGCTTTTATTTAGTCGCGAGGATTGGACTGGAAACGCGCCAAGATTAAGCAGAAAAATGTTCAATGTGTTTTGCTTTCGTTACCGGTTTATGCCCTTCGTTCTTTGCTTATTTTCGTTTTTATGTTCCCGGCGGCGGTAGCTCGGGTTTTACGGCCGTTTCAAAACCAGGTCGATTGATTTCTGCCATCGTCACCTGGAACGACCTTTAACGATTTTTTTTGTGACCATAAAGACCTTGACTGAAAGATTTCGTTAATTGCCCATAAAAAGCTATAAAGCTTCTAGGTGGGCGTGGTAATATCCCCCTTATAGTTGGTTATATTTTGCTAGGTTTTAAATGTTGTCCAACATTTTTGGGAAGTTTAGGACAAGCGATTTTCGATTTCGATATTTATTCTGGTAATGATATTTAGGGGCGTAAATCAACGAACATTAACGCCAGTTTGTTAGAGTTTAGAATGGTGTACAAACTTTCGATGCATTCGAAAAGAAATAATTTCTATTTTACAACAAATTTACACATCTTTTGAAAAGAGCCCTCATTCAATTTTGATAGTTATTGTGGTAACAGAGGTTAGGGGAGAATATCAACCCAAATAAGCTCCACAAATTCTTAGGGTCCAAAGTTTTAGTTGGTTAACAAATTTCTGTTGTTCAAGACAATGCAAAAATTGGCATTTTATAATAAATTTATTACAATTTTTGGAGCTTGTTCCCATTTTATTCTCCCACTTATTGTGGTAATATTATTTAAGGATGAAAATTCACCATAAAAATACTCCTTAGCTTGTGATGATTTAAAATGTTAAAAATATAGAAATTTTCGTTATATTAAGATATAATCAAAACATCTGTTTTACATTAAATTTGATACAGCTTTTGTAAGCAGAGACGCTTTTTCATTCCCATAATTATTATGGTACTATTAACATCCCTTATTGTTAATGGAGGGATTAAATTTAAACTGAAAGTATTCCTCTGCTTGTAATGATTTTAAATATTAAAGTTATTGAACGCATTTCCGAAGTTTTCGTAAAATATAGTAAAAATATATTTTACAGAATTTCTGATACAATTTTTGTAAGCAGGCGCCTTCTTATTCCCATAATTATTATGGTACTGGCACGATCCATCATTGTTAATTGACAAATGAAAATTAACCTGAAAATATTCCTCTGCTTGTAATGATTTTAAATGTTAAAATTATTAAAGGCAGTTTCGAGGTTTCGTTAAAATATGGTCAAAACATCTTTTACAGAATATTTGATACAACTTTTGTAAACAGGCACCTTTTCATTCCCATAATTATTGTGGTAGTATTGCCATCCCTTATTGTTAATTGAAGGGTGAAAATTAACCTCAAGTATTCCTCTGCTTGTAATGAATTTAATTGTTAAAATTATTGAAGGCATTTCCGAAGTTTTGGTAAAATAGGTTCAAAACATGTTTCACAGAATATTTGACACAACTTTAGTAAGCAGACCCCTCCTCATTCTCACAATTATTATGGAGATATTACTATTCCTCATTGTTAATTGTGGGATGACAATTACCCTCGAAGTATTCCTCTGCTTGTAATAATTTTAAATGTTAAACTTATTGAAAGCATTTCCGAGTTTTGGTAAAATATAATCAAAACATGTTTTGCAAAATATTTGACACAACTTTAGTAAGCAGACCCCTCCTCATTCTCACAATTATTATGGAGATATTACTATTCCTCATTGTTAATTGTGGGATGACAATTACCCTCGAAGTATTCCTCTGCTTGTAATAATTTTAAATGTTAAACTTATTGAAGGCATTTCCGAAGTTTTGGTAAAATAGGTTCAAAACATGTTTCACAGAATATTTGACACAACTTTAGTAAGCAGACCCCTCCTCATTCTCACAATTATTATGGAGATATTACTATTCCTCATTGTTAATTGTGGGATGACAATTACCCTCGAAGTATTCCTCTGCTTGTAATAATTTTAAATGTTAAACTTATTGAAAGCATTTCCGAGTTTTGGTAAAATATAATCAAAACATGTTTCACTGAATATTTGACACAACTTTTGTACGCAGGCACTTTTTCATTCCCATAATAATTGTGGTAGTATTACCATCCCTTATAGTTGATTGAGGGATGAAAATTAACCTCATGTATTCCTCTGCTTGTAATGATGTTAAATGTTAAACTTATTGAAGGCATTTCCGAAGTTTTGGTAAAATAGATTCAAAACATGTTTCACGGAATATTTGACACAACTTTTGTAAGCAGGCACCTTTTCATTCCCATAACAATTGTGGTAGTATTACCATCCCTTATTGTTGATTGAGGGATGAAAATTAACCTCATGTATTCCTCTGCTTGTAATGATGTTAAATGTTAAACTTATTGAAGGCATTTCCGAAGTTTTGGCAAAATAGATTCAAAACATGTTTCGCAGAATATTTGACACAACTTTTGTGAGCAGGCTTCTTCTTATTCCCATAATTATTATGATAATATTACCATCCCTCATTGTTAATTAAGGGATGCAAATTAACCTCAATATTATCCTCTGCTTGTAATAATTTTAAATATTAAAATTATTGAAGATATTTTCGAGTTTTGGGTAAAATAGATTCAAAACATGTTTTGCAAAATATTTGACACAACTTTTGTAGGCAGGTACGTTTTTATTCCCATAATTATTGTGGTAATATTACCATCCCTCGTTGTTAATTGTGGGATGATAAGTAACCTCAATATTATCCTTTGCTTGTAATGATTTTAAGTATTAAAATTATTGAAGACATTTTCGAAGTTTGGGTAAAATATAATCAAAACATGTTTCACAAAATATTTGACACAACTTTTGTAAGCAGGCACGTTTTCATTCCCATAATTATTGTGGTAATATTACCATCCCTTATTGTTGATTGAAGGATGAAAATTAACCTCAAGTATTCCTCTGCTTGTAATGATTTTAATTGTAAAAATTATTGAAGATATTTTCGAGTTTTGGGTAAAATGTAATCAAAATATGTTTTACAGAATATTTGAAACAACTTTAGTAAACAGACCTCTTCTCCTTCCCATAATTATTATGGTAATATTGCCCTTCTTCGATACTAATTGAGGGATGAAAAATCAATCCGATACTTCTTCTGTTTTATAATAAATTTTATTGAACTTTTGGAAAGAGCACCCTTCCTATTCTTATAATAATTATAGTAATGGTGCTTAGGGGTGAAAATCTACCCTAAAATTATCTCAAGCTAACATTTAGAATTGCGAGAGCAAATGACGTGTGCGATGGGAACAACAGACACCTGACTCATGGCCTCTTTAGAATTTCCCCCATTTCGTGCGTTTTGCACCCCTTTCTGCATTTGTGGGCTCATTAAATATCATGACATCATATTTATAACGTGCTAGCACTGAAATGGTTTAGAGGAAGTTCGATATTGAATGAGCTTCGCTTTTCGAGCTGAAATAATTTGGTGTCAACGGGATTCGAACCACTGACCTGCAAAATATTATGCGCAGGCAGTTTTCTCCCACAAGTAAACAAAATTCCATTTAGTCGTCAAGAGGCGATTGATAAATATTTAAAATCGACTGTGTTGAAAATGTTGTGCATGCTCTTAATTTCAATTTTAAAACGCGCAAATATTTACCTGCGGCATAAAAATAGACAGCGTAGTGTAAGGGAAGAGCGAACGTGACCTCGTTTATGCGCCTTTGTAGTCGAAGCCCTCGTTTTCAATCGAAAGTTGATTTAAGGATGAGCTTTAATTGCTATTTTTAGAAAATTCGCTTCGAGAGCCCCGCGTATGTTAAACAGAACCTCGATCTAACTATTTCGTAATAACAGAGATATTTTAAACTTGGGTTGGGCTCCATCCTAATAAATTAGATAGTATTTTAACTATCCTAAAGTTATGTTTGAATTTTTGTAATACGCAGAACATTTGACTTATTTCTAAAACAGGTTTTAGTCTCTGTTATTCTGTTATGACCGTAGGTACATTATTTTAAAAGTAGCGTACGCTACTGAGAGCTTGTGTATTAATGTTATAACGAGGCTTTTAACTTAATAGACTAGGGTAAAAAATATAAACCCTGGAAAGCCACGAAACACATATTTCAAATATTCTGCTGCAGAAAGTCTGTCTGTCATGTTTTGGGGATTTTTCAGTTAATTTTTGAGCTCGGGCATTCCCGAATGAATCCTTCTGTCAAAGAGTTCAAAATCGTATAATTTTGGAATGATTACCGACAAGTTAACAAAATGCCTTTGTTGTATAGGCGTTTTCTTCAGCACGGGATTTGAAAGTGATGTACGCCTCTGGAAAGCTGTATAGTAAGAATCTACGAACTGTATTGGTTGTATAGTCATTGTTGTAAATTATTTGCAAGTTTAAAATTCAAAAATTATGTTACAACCATTTCAGCTTGCGGATTCTACCAAGCATTTAGTTTGATGTACGCCACTGGTTTGGTCAATCTTTGACTCCAATTGTCTTTGAATGAATATTTCATGTTTCAAAAGGGTAAATTTTCCTTTATTATTGAAGAGTTGCCAGAAGTTTCATGAAATGCTGATTCGGTGTCATACGTCACAGGTGTTTCTTAAATATTTCTTATAAACACAACGTACCCATAAAGTAGTCATATAGCAACCATTTATGCATGTAAAAATAAATTTTGGAAGCCTAAATAATCATCAAATAGTTGTCCTACAACCTACTTAACTTATAGCGGGTTTGACGTACTCCACTGTGTTGATTTAAAAGTCAGCTATTGGTCTTAATTGTTCTCTCAAATATACTCATCGTTTGAAGGGATAACAATGGTTTCATAATCGAAGGGTTGGAAATTTCGCAGTGAAACGGTGACGTACGCCACTGTGTAATTTATGTTTTTTTATAAATACATTTATAAATTCAACGGACGCCATTGAGGCACCATTCAGCAGTCATATAAAATCAATTTTTGCATTTAAAAATAAATTTTGTTAGCTGGATGATCAGAAAACAGTTGTACAATAACTTATTTAACTTTAATACGATATACACATTTTTTGAGAATTTGACGTGCTCCACTGAATTAATTTAAAAGTCAGCGTTTGGTCTTAATTGTTCCCTCGAATACACACCTCATCGTTCGAAGGGGTAACAATGGTTCTATTATCGAAGGGTTGGAAATTCTATACGACAGGTTGACGTACGCCACTGCCTAGGCACCCCGACGGCTAATAGTGCCGTAAGCGTCCAACGCAGCCCTCGTCGCCCCTACATTCCCATTTCTCCACTGAGCCACAATCATCCTGCTCTCTATATTGATCGCAGGAAAGCGATGCGGTCCTGAAAAGGCTGTATTACACTCTGAAGTGTCTGCTGCAATACATTCTGAATGGGTGAAACAAGTGTTTGTGTCTTTATCCAAGGAGCGGAGGGGTTGGATCTGTTTGTTTAGTTATTGCAGCCAGTTAATGAGGTGCTTCGAAGGAACGGGGTGTAGAGGAGTCGGATTTAGTTGGATCTGCAAATTATAGTACCTTCGAATCAATTTTCAACGGAAATGCCCTTTAGGGCTGCTTTATTTTATAACTTTCTGAAAGAATCATCGAGATTGTTGGCTAGATAATTTTTTCAAATTGTTAACCCTAACGCATGACTTTTTAAATTGGATTTACAAGAATGGTTGCCAGAAAAGCAATTTTTAATGTATATACAGTAACACCCCGTTTAACGCTCAGGATGCGTTCCTAAACGTCAACGCACTAAACGAAACAGCGTTAAACGGGGTCGTTGTAACTCTGTAGATAAAGACAGGAGAACATGCGACCAAGAATAAACAAGTTTCACCTTAATATTAAATTCTTTTTTTTCCTTGCAAAATATTCATAATAGAAAAAATGAGGGAGAGGGCGAAAGAGAGATCTAGATCCAGAGAAAACAAGCTCTCATCCGGACTCATTTTGTTCAACCGCAATTTTTGTGCTTTGGCGCTGCTCAGTCACTTACATCTCATTGGTAGAAAAATACGTAAATGCGATCAGCTGATCGCAGGCCTTTATTTTCTATGGGTGACGGTACACGATGTACGGTTAAAACAAATGCACGGGACAAACGTAGATTTAGGGGTTAGGGGAATTACAGCGCTACGTCGAATCTTTACCTTTCGTTGATTGGTTCGGGTTCAGGAAAAATCATATTATATACGAATCATGGAAAATATTACAATAAACTAAAACAGCGTAAATTTCGCGCTTTTTCGGGCTTCTAGCAGAACCGCGTTATATCGAATCATGCAATATTTAGCGGTTCTTTCAGGGTTCGAAAAAAATCGCGTTATGTCGAATCCGCGTTAATCGGGGTAGCATTAAATGAGGTACAATGCAAATTATTGTTGCAGCTCAGGCTCGATTGACGTAATGTTGAGAAATCCAGAGCTGGAATTGGTCAAATGAAAGCTGTCATCAATAAAGTTTGCGTTAGGTGATCACCGCACTGGAAATATTTCCTAAACCTTTTCTTAAGCTATAGGTAGTTCCCGCATAAATTAGAAACGGAATACAATATCAGCATAAGTATATCGTTGTAGTTCGGTAGTTGTATATGAAACCAAATAATTATAAGCTTGTTGTTGTTGTTGTTTATTACATATTCAGTTTAGTTCCGTGAGTTTTCTCATACCATTTAATTATAAACCATATTTTTTTATAAATTAATGACTTGTCTTCCATTGAATTGGAAATCGGACAAAATAGCGATAGAATGTTTTCATGGATATCACTATTAGCGACGACAATAGACGCTTGTATCTGATAATTGGATATTTAGCTTAATAGCAGTGATTTTTCTCGTACCAACAAAGTTAAAAAAATACTCTTTTTGTAAATTACTCGCTTGGCTTCCATTTAAGCGGAATAACAATAAAAGAGTATTGTGGGTATCACTATTAGCAACAATAGACGACAGTAGGTGATTATTAAATAGTCAGCTTAGTTATGTAAATTTGTGCATGCCAATTAATTATAAACCATTTTTTTAGAATGCACGTATTTGCTTTCACTGAATTGTATATTGGACAAAATAGCGATAGAATGTTTTCATGGATATGACTATTAGTGACGACGATAGACGCTTGTAGGTGATAATTTGATATATAACTTAGTTAGTCCTCCAATTTTCTCAAACGAATTAAGTACAAACAAATTTTCTTTTGTATATTAATCACTTGGCTTCCATTGAAGCCGCATATCAATATCAGTAGAAGAGTATCTTGGATATCACTATTAGTATCAATAGACGACTGTAGGTGATTATTAAATAGTCAGCTTAGTTATGTAAATTTGTGCAGGCCAATTAATTATAAACCATTTTTTCGAATGAACGTATTTGCTTTCAAGGAATTGTATATTGCACAAAATAGCGATAGAATGTTTTCATGGATATGACTATTAGTGACGACGATAGACGCTTGTAGGTGATAATTTGATATATAACTTAGTTAGTCCTCCAATTTTCTCAAACCAATTAAGTACAAACAAATTTTCTTTTGTATATTAATCACTTGGCTTCCATCGAAGCCGCATATCAATATCAGTAGAAGAGTATCTTGGATATCACTATTAGTATCAATAGACGACTGTAGGTGATTATTAAATAGTCAGCTTAGTTATGTAAATTTGTGCATGCCAATTAATTATAAACAATTTTTTAGAATGAACGTATTTGCTTTTACTGAATTGTTTATTGGACAAAATAGCGATAGAATGTTTTCATGGATATGACTATTAGTGACGACAATAGACGCTTGTAGGTGTTAATTTGGTATATAACTTAGTTAGTCCTCCAATTCTCTCAAACCAATTAAGTACAAACAAATTTCCTTTTGTATATTAATCACTTGGCTTCCATTGAAGCCGCATATCAGTATCAGTAGAAGAGTATCGTGGATATCACTATTAGTAACAATAGACTACTGTAGGTGATTATTAAATAGTCAGCTTAGTTATGTAAATTTGTGCATGCCAATTAATTATAAACCATTTTTTTAGAATGAACGTATTTGCTTTTACTGAATTGTTTATTGGACAAAATAGCGATAGAATGTTTTCATGGATATGACTATTAGTGACGACAATAGACGCTTGTAGGTGTTAATTTGGTATATAACTTAGTTAGTCCTCCAATTCTCTCAAACCAATTAAGTACAAACAAATTTCCTTTTGTATATTAATCACTTGGCTTCCATTGAAGCCGCATATCAGTATCAGTAGAAGAGTATCGTGGATATCACTATTAGTAACAATAGACTACTGTAGGTGATTATTAAATAGTCAGCTTAGTTATGTAAATTTGTGCAAGCCAATTAATTTTAAACCACTTTTTAGAATGAACGTATTTGCTTTCACTGAATTGTGTATTGGACAAAATAGCGATACAATGTTTTAATGGATATGACTATTAGTGACGACAATAGGCGCTTGTAGGTGATAATTTGATATATAACTTAGTTAGTCCTCCAGTTTTCTCAAACCAATTAAATACAAACAAATTTCCTTTTGTATATTAATCACTTGGCTTCCATTGAAGCCGCATATCAGTATCAGTAGAAGAGTATCGTGGATATCACTATAAGTAACAATAGACGACTGTAGGTGATTATTAAATAGTCAGCTTAGTTGTGTAAATTTGTGCATGCCAATTAATTGTAAACCATTTTTTGAATTAATCTTCTTGCTTTTCCAGAATTGTATATTGGACAAAATAGCAATAGAATATTTTATGGATATGACTATTAGTGAAGACAATAGATGGTTGTAGGTGATAATTTGATATTCAGCTTAGTTAGTTCTCTCAATTTTCTCAAACCAATTAAGTATAAACAAATTTCCTTTTGTACATTAAGCACTTGGCTTCCATTGAAGCGGAATAGCAGTAG
>JABXWE010034740.1:0-11627 GCA_014611495.1 Limonius californicus
AGAGAGAGAGAGAGAGAGAGAGAGAGGTACAAGGGGAGAAAGAGAACGGAGAATTAAGATATGAACGGTAAAGCAATAGTGCCAAGATAAAACAATTCCTCACCTTTACACTGCTTGCGTGGGTAGGCTGTACCTTGGCTTCGGAGTGGTTCCTGGGTCGCTGGTACTGGATGATTCTTCTTCCTGGTTGGCTGGAGCTTCTCGACGTGGACCGGAGGGAAGACTGGCTATTTAATGCTCGAGAGCTTGCATTTATACCCGCCCGGTAACTGTTGCTACAATATTTGGTTTAAAATGCGCATTCTAGCTAAGAGTAGGGTGTACGCGGCTACCCCACCAACTTTACGTCGTAGATGCGTTTATCTGATCTCCACGCGTAAATGCATTTCGAATAAACCAAATTTACAATATTCGGATATAAATTTGAATGCTAATTGTTCAAACATAACCGTAACTGGTAATTAAACATTTCTCTAATAACGGTATCAAACTAAAACGGTCTCAGATAAAAATAACAAAACAAACTAGGAATTCTAAATGTTGCTACACGGTACATAATAAATAAATTACCTTCTTCGACCTTAAATTCAAAATATAAATTAAATGGTACATAATAATATTTACATAAATCGGTAAACACTTCTAAAATGAAAATAATACGGGGTGCATTCGGAAAGACATCGGTCGGTACACAATAATATTACCCAAAAATCAATTTAATAAACTTCTAAACGGTAAACGGCATGTACACAAATTAAACGGAATCCTAAATATCAAAATAATACAAAATTAGTAACGCTTCGTTACAGTACAAGAAGAATATTGAATATTTAACAGAGAAGTCAACAGACAAGTAATAAATAAGAAAAATGAAGAGTGGGTGCAGAAATACAAACACGTTAAAGGTACTATAAAGACCTTAGGAAAATCGACAAATGAGTATCATTTCAATACTATATTAGACAAATAGTGGCAAAAACATGTTAAAGACTTCCTTACAGAAAGAACAAATTCTTAGTAGAACAGAATATACCAGAAGAAACGGGGAACGAACACTATAGATATACCCAAGTGGTAAAAGCACTCAAACTTAAAATAATCTTCCAGGATAGAAGGTATATATCCTGAATCGGTGAAAGATGGATCCGAAGAACTTGTCATTAATCTGGTGCAGCTGTTCCAAGGTTGTACTAATTTTGGAAAATTATCCGTAGAATGGAGGGCAGCATATATTAACCCAATCTACAAAATGAATGGCCCCGAAAATTATCATTAAATAGGAATAATCCGTACAATTGGAAAATTGTATTTCAATCTACAAAAAGGGCTTTAAGAAAAACCACAGAAACTATCAAGAAATAGCAATAATCTGTACAATTAGAAGAATGTACTCAAAGATAACAAAGATAAACAGCTAGAAGATAAGGTGGGATTGAGAACAAGAGGATCCACTACAGATAATATTTTGAGTATCAAAATAACATAAGAGGTCGGACAAATATGAAACGGGATTGGCACTACTGCGGACGCTATAAGAAACTGACTGTTTCCAAATCATATCCAAGTTGTAGCTGGAAATTTCGTCTCCTCATAGCTAAAACGGTATCCTGTCAGAACTTGCGTGGTAGGCTGTGCTTGCGAATGAACAAGTTAGTGCAGCTCAGAAAGCAAGAGACAAAACATGGAATGGCGATCGAATACATCTCCCAGGCCAAACAAAATTCCGTCTCCAAAAATCGAAAGTGAAGACCATGCTGATCACTTTCTTCGGCCGTCAAGGCATCATTCACAAAGAATTTGTACCACCGGGTGTCACCGTCACTAGCCTGTACTACAAGGTTGTCATGACGTGTTTACTAAACCGTATTCGACGTGTGCGACCGCATTTGTGCATTCTGCCTTGATATTGAAGACGTTTTTGGCGACAAGAAATGTCCCAGTCTTAGAACATCCTCCCTATTCGCCGGATCTGTCTCCAACGGACTTCATGCTGTTTCCTCAGCTGAAATTGACCCTCAAGGGAAGGCTCTTTGACTACGTGGAAGACATTCAACGGAATGTTACCGCCGAACTAAACGCACTTCCTCGCGACAAGTTTAAGCAGGTTTTCCGCGACTTGTATCGTCGATGTCAACGGTGCGTAGAAGTCGAGGGAGATTACTTCGAAGGACGCTAGAGGTATTTTCAGCTATGGCTACCTCACATCCTTTGTATTTGATCAATCCCGTTATATATTTGTCCGACCTCTTACGAAAAAGGAATACAGAGGAATAGGGAATTACTATTGGCACTGATCAACTTGGAGAAAGCTATGATAGCGTACCAATCTCGCAGATATGGAATGCTTTCAAAGAACTAGAGATTCTTGTATAGGATAAAAGCAAAACAATACATATGATAGAGATACAGCAAGAATAAAAACAAACAACAACAAAGCGACTGAGGCAGGGCTGTTGTTTTCCTATGCTTTTTAAAATATATTTACATAAAGTCCAAAGAAAGTGGACGATTAAATAAAATTAGAAAACTACAAGTTGAGATCAAGATCTTGCTGATAATCAGGTGCTGATAGCAGGGGACCAGGATGACCTGAACTATATAATCAGAATACTTCAACAGGAATATTAGGCTGCAGGGTTCAGTATCAATATGGAAAAATCAGAAGGACGGTCACTAAACTGCTATTTTGCTCCTTTTTTCTATAAAAACTCAGTTTGTTATTATATATTCATCAGTAACATCTTCTACTTTTCTAGAAAATATACATAACTGTTGTTGGTTCTTTTGGGGTTCTTTATTGGATGAGGTTTTTATTCTATGTGTATTTTGATAGACAGTTTTGTTTCAGGTTCTTTTTTAAAGGGAACTGTTTACTTTTTAGGGATAAAGAGCAAAAAGGCATTATACTAAGAATCTCGAAATAGGCAAATGTGAAATTTTTATTATATTAACTTTTTCAATTCTTTATAAATTGAAAAGGGTTTAAAAAATAACGAATGAGTGCACGTTAAAATAGTGCTATTTATTGGAGTACGCTTGTAAAACAGAAGCTATTGTACTTCCAGTGCGTCCAGTGTCATCAAAATAATGTTGTTATTTGATTGTTGCGCTTTAAAATCAGTGCCGGTTTTATGCAAAAGTTAATCAAGTTTATTTCACTAGTGAACATCACAATTGTTTACCATTTAACTGTGTTTAAAAAATATAGTGGGTGTAGCAGATAATACAAAATCTCTTACACTTACCTGATTTCCAAAAATTATCAAGTTTTAATTGTTTCGCTTAATTATGTAGCCACCTGCTATTATCATAAAATCAAAAAAGTAGCAACAGTAATGTAAACAACAATTACAAGTAGTATGTATCAACTGATTGAATATATGAAGCTGATTTTAAAGAATAAGCTGTTAAAATTCGAACATTACTTGATTCGTTCCATAGCAAAATGTAAAGTCAAAATGTCTTGAATAATATTTTAGATGACACTAATACGTTTACCAGCGACATTTTAGATTTTTCTTTTTACGAATAAATCCTCGGTCGCAGTTGTCGCAACGTTCGGAAATTTATTATGAGCGAAGTATATGAAGAAATGAATGTATAATTAGAAATTATTTGTAAGTAGTACAATTAACTGAATGTTACAGAGATTGGCAATATGTAATTAATAGCAGTTATTTGTACATTTTTGTGATACATATAGCAATGACACTTTTCATTTACCCAGCATTTTAAAAAGTTTTACTACACAGAGAAAACCACATTCTGGAAACCAGTTAATTAATTTTCTTAAATATTTTTTGTAGAACCAGTATAATATTATTTTAATGTACAAAATTTGGTATAATTACGAGACTGTATATATTTCATTTAAGCAAATGCTTTTCTTGAAATATTTTCTTAACTTAGCCGAAGAGGTTTTTTTTTAAGAAAAATATAAATTCAGGTTAATAATATTATACATTTGGTTTGGTTTGGTGGAGATTCTAATTTGCTTGAATCAGTAATATGTATCCTGGAACAAAGATCTCATTTCTTTAAACCAAAAATAAGTAATATTAGGCGCCCGTGGGCTAGAGGTTAGCGCGTTAGACTTCTACGCTGAAGGTACTGGGCTCAATTTCCAGTACCGAAACATAGAATTTTTAACGGCCGTCCTCCCTCGCAAGGCAAACTAGCGAGGTATTCTGTATAGTCAATTTTCTCTGGAGTGATTGTACTTCCCGTAGTTCGTAGCCCACGTTAAGCTGTAGCTCCTCCATATCCAAGAAGTAATATTACTTACTAAAAATCAATAGTACAAATTCTTGCACTTATTATTATAACGCTATGATGCGCGCGCGTAATGCAGATTGTCAGAAGTAGATCATGATAGAAGAATTCGTTAACGGCATTACCTTGTACATATTTGTGATTTGTGCGATTCTATTTGAAATGAATACGTGTATCTGCTTTTTATTAAGTCATTGAAATGGAATAAAAGAGTTATTAACGGAGTGGCAGTGAGAAGAGCTCGCTGACGTGTTTGAGAGTATGTAAACTTTTTTAACAGTAACGGTTTCTTTGCATATACATTTGTATCTTTCACAAAACCAATTATTTCAGATAGTAAGGTAGGTATTCAGGTAAATGCTTTACCACACATAGTTTCCTTCTAAAGGAAGGAAAACGCTGCCGAGCAAAAAATGGCAATATTCAGCCGTAGATTCTCTTGTACATGGGAAGGTATTCAGAACCTTTGTTAAGTAAACAAATTATTTAATAGAATAGTGAGTTTAATTAGTATGATGTAACTGTCTTTGTTGTTTTATTAATTGCAGGCAATAAATCAGGCGAATACGGGCAATGATACATTAATTCGATGATTTTCTCCTACAAATCATCAATTGTTTGACCTACTGTGTGAGAGCTGGCATTGTCATGATGAAGAATGATGCGATGTTTTCAGTTGTTTTTCCTGATTTCGTCGATGACTTCTGGCAAATAAATTGTTGTACACGATTCAGCGTTAACAGTTCTTCGATCTTCTGAGGCAATGGTTGCGATATGTCCAGTAGAACCGAAGAAACAAGCGATTTTCTTGGAAGTGCTTCGTGAACGAACAACTTTGGTGGGATTCGGTTCATCTTGGAACACCCAAACAGTGGATTGCTGCTTAGTTACCGGTTCATAGGAAAATATCCAATTTTCGTCACTTGTTACGAAGTTATACGCGGGTCTTGCAGTTCCTCGATCAAATTATTTGAGCATTTCCTTATATCAATCAACACGAGCCAAATTATGCGGAATCCATCTGGAACAGAACTTTTTCACAGCTAAATGTTCATGCAAAATCGAATGTACTGCAGTCTTCGATATGCCTAAGGATGCCTCTATCTCACTGTAAGTCATATGCCGATCTTCTTCAATCATGTTGCGCACAGCATCAATGTTTTTTGGAATAACAACCGATTTTGGTCGACCTTCACGAAATTCATCAGTGACGGACGCACTACCACGACGAAATCCTGCAAACCAATTGTAAACAGCCTTTTCTGATGGTGCTTCATTACCAAAAGTTGAACGAAACGATTCTATGCTTTGTTGTTGAGTTAGGCTTTATTTAAATCGTAAAAATCATCCAACGAAAACCTTCACGTCAAATTTCCATTTTCTCACAAAATTGCTTGTTTTAAACGATCACTGTAAACAAACTACTCGGTCAATTTCTAAGCTGCCACTATTTTCAGGGGTAATATAATAAGTGGTATGATTATTACCGATAATTGTTTGGAATATTAATGAATTGTAATCCCAAAGCTGAAAATACAACGAGTCCGCAGGACGAGTTGTATTTTCTTGCATTGGGATTGCCAATGAATTGATATTCCAAAAAATTATAGGTTATTAATCATACCACGAATAATATTTAGGACGACAATATATCGATTTGAAATAAAGAAAAATCGTGTCACCATTTTAATTTGAAGTAATTTACAGAAATCAAAATCAAAAACTAACAACGTGAACACTAAAGAGAAAAATTAGGGTCATTTTATTTTAATTCGTTACAGCTCCGCAATTGTGGTATTTGCATTGATAACATAACCCATGGTTGTGCAAAAATTGTTGAATTGCCTAGTAATTGATACTTTATTTCTTGCCGTATTCGACGGAATACTCTTTTCAACTTCCTCATTTATGATGCCAATGGACATTTGTCCCCAACGATCGCTCATATTGAAAAATAAAGATAACTGTCAAAACACATAAATTTGACGTTTATAATTTAAATCATTATTTTCACTTGACAGTTATAAAACAAAAACTAAGCAGGTTTATCACCGTGAAAATACAGCGACAAGCTATATTTTCACTGTAGTTCCGATTCTATTGGCTGAATTTCAAAATTTGAAATCCACTGATTGGTTGTTAAGCAAGGAGATATATTGTCACAATAACAAATGTAAAATTTTACGAAAATAGTACTGACACGTCTCAATAGCGCCACCTAGTGGTCGTTTGTAAAAACTTAAAATGCTGCCCTCGTATCAGAACGTGAAATACGGAATCGACAACATTCAGAACAGAAGAAGGAGTAAGACACGGAGGAGTGTTGAGCCAACTACTATTCATTAGTTTGATGGACAACATCACGAAAGACTGCAGAAATAAGACAAAACGAGTAATGACTGGTTACAGAAATATGGAACCAGTGTGGATTTCGGAATTTGTGTAGGGTTCGATTAGTAATCATCGCAAGCGCAGATGCGAAATAACAGAGAAATCTCGATATTTGGAAACGTGCTTTCGAAGCTATAAATATGACGACCAATAAAGAAAAACGGTAGTAATGGTAGTAGGCAAAGAACCAAAAACCATAATCATCAGACTCGAAAGAAGCCCCTAACGCAAGTTGAGAGCTTCAAATACTTGGGCTCAACTTTGAGCTGTAAAGGTGACCTGGACGGTGAGATCATAAGCATACTGTGTGCAGCACCTACACTAAACCATGCGATAAATAAAATAATAATCAATAAAAAAGAGATCTCGAAACAAACCAAACTACGAGTGTATAATGGTATCTACGTTCCAACGTTAACATATAGCAGTGAAACATGAACGCTCACGAAAAGGTAACAGAAAAGAATCCAAGCAAGTGAAATAAAATTCCTCCACAGAATTGAAGGAGTGACAAAGAGAGATAAAATACGAAATGATGAACTACAGAGAAAGTTGCATGTGAAATCACTAAAAGAAAAGATAGAAGGAAACCAACTGTGTTGGCTTGGACATCTATACAGAATGAGTGAAGAAAGAGAAGGCTATTTGGGAAGCCAGAGCAAAAGGCAAACGACCACGAGCACGACTAATAAAGATGTGGAACCAAGAATTAGAACAAGCGTTAGAGAAGAGAAACCTGCACTGGATGATGCTAAGAGATGCTAAGAACCTTACCAATAACAGAAAATAGTGGAAGAAAATGTGTATGGTGAAAAGCGAGTGCGCGCAATAGAAAGAAAATAAAGACAGACCCTCGACGCCTTAATTGATAAACGAGAGATTAATAGATGATTGAAGCAATTAGCCAAACAACGAATGGGTATAGCAAGAAAATGCATATACGAGGATGGTTCGATAACTATGTGGCCTAACAAAGAAAACGCAAGTTTTTTTCGACAAAAAACCTTTTATTTTTCAATATATTCTCCTGCTCGCTCAACACACTTATTCCAACGATATTCCAAATTAGCAATTCCTTCATTGTACGTCGATGAATCTAAGTCCTCGAAATAGCTATTTACAGCAACGACTACCTCGGAATTAGACGAAAATCTCTTATTGCCGAGCCATTTTTTCAGGTTTGGAAACAGATGATAATCGCTGTGAGCCAAATTTGGTGAATAGGGCGAATGTGGCACTAATTCAAATCCTTCTTCTTCTTCTTGTACCGTCTTCTATCGAAGGTTGGCTATCATCATTGTTACTTGTACCTTAGATACTGCTGCTCGGAATAATGAATTCGTACCTTTGCCATACCATTGCCTTAAATTCCTCAGCCAGGATGTACGTCTCCTACCCACGCTTCACTTCCCTTGTATTCAATTCAAATCCAAATTCATGAATTTTGGCCATTGCAATCGCAGACTTGTTAGCAGGTGCGTTATGTGATGGAAAAGCACTTTCTTCTTTAAATTGGCATAATACTCGTCATATATTGTTTTCCCCTTTTCTAAGTAGTCGACCAAGATAATTCCATGAGAATCCCCAAATACGGTTGCCATAACTTTTCCTGCTGACAAAACTGTTTTTGCCTCTTTTGGTGGCGGATAACCTTTGTGTGTCCATTGTTTGGACTGTTTTTTGGTTTCGGGAGTATAATGGTGAACGTAGGTTTCATGGACGGTTATGAAACAGCGCAAAAAATCCTTCGGATTGTGGCGAAAACGTGCCAAAAGGTCGCGAGAAACACTCAAACGATTCAGTTTTTGCTCCGGTGTGAGCAATCGCGGCACCCAACGCGCCGAGTATTTTTTCATTTCCAATTCTTCAGTTAAAATTCTATGCACACTGTCATTTGAGATACACACTATGTCTGATATCTCGCGCAGTTTTACTCGATGGTAATTCAATACGATACGGTGGACTTTTTCAATCATACCCGGGGCAGTAGCAGTTTTTGGACGTCCACTACGGGGTTCATCATTTGTGCTCACACGACCACACTTAAATTCGGCAACCCAGTTTTTAACCATTAAAAACGAAGGAGCGGATTCCAATAGTGTTGAATCCAGCTCTGCTTTGATTTCGGTTGGTGTTAAGCCTGTCAAATAAAAGTACTTTCTCAACTCAGTCTTTTCCATTGTTTACAAAATCACACGAGACGTTCACCTGGGCTTACTGTCAAAAACAGACTAATTGACAGATCGCTCTGTACTGTCATATTTAATCTAATAAAGGATAGTTCTACAGAATGGTAAAGAAGATTCCTCCGAATTCTCTGTGTTAGGCCACGTAGTTATCGAACAATCTTCGTATGAACATTATGTCTCCTCGCAGGGACAAGATACTGTTTAGTAAACATTTACAGTTTACATAAGAAAACATATAATTTGTGTGAATCAGACGACGCAGTATCGGTAAGCTGCAAAATGTTATACTACATATTAAAATATGCAAAGCAAAGCAGACATAAAAAAAAAGAACACAGAAAGAGAAAATGTATTTGATTATATTTTTAAATCGTCCCAGTAGCCATAATTATTCCCCTGAGTTCGGCGTCCCTTCCAACCCGGGACCCCTGGCAGCCGCCAGGTTCGACACCCACTTGATCCGCCACTGAACATGTTCGTTTTGAAACAGCGAAGTAACTTAACGGAGGATTCGCCTTGAATTCGAAACGTTGTAAAGTTCTCCAATAAAGCCTACAAATTTAATTAGTACGTACCGCCAAAGTTCATGAATTACGAAACATTCATACTTTATTATAGTTTAAAGAATTTTTAGTTTTAGTAATGTATAATTATTATAGGTAATAAATACTTTATTGAAGAATATATTTGTGATAGGTCAACTAAACGCCCATTTTACATTAAATATCATATATTTTTGTTCATAAAATCAATAAACTCTTGTTCAACGAAATAATAATCTAATTTTAAGATTATAATTAATATGAATTCTATTACATTAAGAAACGAATTATGTACTTGATTCAAAAAATAAATAAAGCAGCCACATTAATTTTTAATTAAGACATTTTGAAACGTTGGATTGAAGTAAAACTGTAGTTTTGGTTCAAGAAAGTACATTGTTATACTAAGTAAGTAATTTAAGGAAAGATCTAGAATTAAGTAAATATTTCTTTGCGTATATATGTATAAGCATGAGTCAAGCATATTATACTTAAAGAGAGACTTTATTTTTTTCTGTATATATCACGTAACTCAATCACCTTTTAGAGAATTAATGTGTATAAATTGTTTTGATTTATAATACCGGTTAAATCTTCTAGTTATAGTAAGCTATAATAATCATCAACGACCTTTCGTAGTGCTAATAAAACCCAAAACTGATTTTAAGTCTGATATTTGAACACGGATAGTAAAAGTCAAGCTTTTCGCGCCAAAAGTCAATAGTTCTAATTCGTTTTACTGGAATGAATAACAATGGGAAGAACAGAGGAGGGTAGAAACGCTTGACGTGGATAAACGTCAGCTGTGACTAAAGTACACATTGATTGAACGTGTTGTAATCGGGATAACGAATGGCAATATCCGTCCAACAAATCGAATCCAAACATGAGCGCCTAAATTTATTCCGATAGAAGAATACCGACGACCAGCCGATCATCAAGCGCTTTCATTTCTTTCGGAAATTTAGCAACGTTATCGAAATAGAAAGATTATGCTAATAAGATAAATGGAAACGCCGAAACATTACCAGTACTTGTACTGCATAGTCATTTTAAATGTGCAGGTAGACCCCGATATGCAAAGCATATGTAGTTATACAACTCTTAAAAAATACTACTTTGTGTAGGTTTTACCATATGGTGTGTTGTCTTTGTAGTAAATATACACATTCAATTTTCCGTTTAATAAATTATTCTTATTATCCCAGCTTTAATCCTCGTAAAACTAAGAAAATAAGGCATATGCAATTGTTGTTTTTAGATACAATATGCTATAATAGATCAGAATAGGGAGAGAAGGTGTGATTAATTAGCACCATTCTCTACTACCACATGCGCTAATTACGCTTAGCTAAAATTAGTGAGTTATTTACCAACTCTTAATTGTAAATATTTTCAGATTTGAAGTATAGCATGGATCCTATCTATCGGAAAAATAGTGTGTAAGTGCTCAATCGTCTTTCTGTTCTTTAATTTCCCCAGGAAATAGTTTTGAACTGATAAGAAACTTATCTTAGGAATACATCGGTTTATAGAGTGACACCTCGGTGGAAAAATGGACAAATTTACTACAACATACCACAATAGCGCAAAGTACAGACAAGAAGATTAATTGCTCAAGCGATTATATGCGTCCTGGGGAGAGATTATAAGGGTTGAACTGAATTCAAAATCTTACCAGAACAGTGTCTTCAGACTGTACTTTCATGTTTATTGATGGTGAGAGAGTAGTAGTAGCTTATTTGGCCCAGAGGGATGAAATATAAAAACAGTACATTGCAGTATGTTAACTATTTAATATAGTTATCAGAAACAAATAGGTTTTTTAACATATATACATATGTATAGTAATTTGTGTGCGGTGATAGCTCAGTTGGTCGAGCGCTCGCGTTCTGAGTAAAATGTCGATTCTGGCTTGGATTTTCGAAACCTAAGCATTACTATGCAGATTTATAAAAATCTTATATGCAACCCACCATACACAATTTTCCAATCTGGCTTGCAACCATCCGATGTTAATGCTAAAATCCTTCTCTGAAATATCTGTCGTGCGGATTCGCCGTTAAACTGTAGGTTCCCCGTGTTTCCATCTTAGCGCTGAGGAGAAACACGTGGCAGAGAAGAGGCCGATGCCCAGCAATGAGACGAAAAGGCTGTTAATGATGAATGATAATGAATAGTAATTTTAAGGTGTCAGAGACAATATATATATATATATATATATATATATATA
>JABXWE010034742.1:0-26172 GCA_014611495.1 Limonius californicus
CAGCGGGTATAAATACAGCCCCTCGAGCATTAAACGCTCAGTTCTTACACTCGACCCAGCTCTTCTAGAAGACCAGCCAACCAGAGAAGGAACCAAGGTACAATCCAACCCCGAGGCACCGTTTGGGTAAGGACTTGTATTATTTCGGCATTTTTTTGATTTCAATCATTTTGTATACCGTTCTCTCTCTCTCTCTCTCTCTCTCCCTCTCCCTCTCCCTCGCGCTCTCTCTCTTTTTCCACCAACTGACCCCGCACCTTTCCCTCCTTACGGAGTTCACCATCGCTGCGTCTGTCCTGAGGTGGTGTTTCTCCGATCCCGTCTCTCTCTCCGCCTTACGGCTGCGCTTGACCTGACGTAAGTTTCCCTACGGAATTCACCATCGCTGCGTCTGTCCTGAGGTGGTGTTTTTCCAATCCCGTTTCTCTCTCTCCCCTGACGGCTGCGCTTGACCTGACGTAAGTTTTCCTTACGGAGTTCACCATCGCTGCGACTGTCCTGAGGTGGTGTTTCTCCGATCCCGTTTCTTTCTCTCCCCCTTACGGCTGCGTTTGCCCTGACGTAAGGTTCCTTCCGGAGTGCACCGTCGCTGCGTCTGTCCTGAGGCGGTGTATTCCACCTTATTTTCTCATCTTGTTAAAGAGAGAGAACCGTTTGTAGTCCGTTCATACCGGGGGTTTGAACCACCAGTTGCCGAAATATACGAGCTCCTATCTCACATAGCAGCGTCCTCGCCTGGCAGCTACTGTGCAACTTCCGTACTGTTGTCATAGTAGCTACCGTATTTTGCTACCGTATTGCTACCATATTTTGCTACCGTATTGCTACCGTATTGCTACCATATTTTACTACCGTATCGCTACCATATTTTGCTACCGTATTGCTACCACATTTTGCTACCGTATTGCTACCATATTTTTGCTACTGTATTGCTACCGTTTTGCTTCCGTTTTGCTACTGTATTTGCCATTGTTTGCTACCGTATTGCCATCATATTTTGCTACCGAATTGCTACTGTATCTGATACCATTTGTTTGTTATTGTTGTTGTGAATGTATGCCTAACTGCCAAATATATGTATTAAACCTTCCTGTTTTGATCATTTACCAACCGAGCAGACTTAGGTGCTTAAGACCGCTTCTCGAGAGTGCAGGTAAACTAAACAGACCCCTGGATACCGACGTCTTCAACTGCAGTTACCCAGGTCTTCGTGATCCATCCCAGGGCTACGAAGCTGTTCCGGAAGAGTAAACTTCGTAACAAATCTGGCGCCCGAGGCAATTTCCGCAATTGCACGTAATAAGCAGACGTGCAATTGACCCCGTTAAGCCGAGTAAAAGTAAAGAGCGTCACAACATAGACTACTCGATCACGGACAACGTAGAAAGAAAACAGTTGTTGTGGTATGGGCACTTAAAGAGAATGGCAGATACGCGATGGCCTCAAAGAGTATATGAATGGATTCCTTGGCAAAAGCAGAAGAGAGGAAGACCACGAACCAGATGGAAAGATAACGTAGAAGAAGCAATGAGAACTAGAAACATGCATGACGATGAATGGCAAGATCGAAATGCATGGCGCTTAGGAAGCGAAAGGCGGCGACAGCATATACTGTATGCTCAGTATCAAACTTGACCAGAAAGTGTCTGGCATGGAGATAGGACTTAAGGACAATGAAATAGATTATAGGGAGAAGGATACGCTGCGGAGCAGTATTGCTTGTTATCATAGCTTTCATTAATCTTTTGTGGGACACGATGGATTTGTTCATCTGCCTAAATCCAAATTGGTGCTCAGGGATTGATTCGTTGTTTTCAATAATTGGTTGTAGTCTGTTTAGTAATAGCTTTTCAAAAACTTTGGAAGGTATGGGCAAAAAGCTTATGGGTCGATAGGATTTTAAGCCATCAGGTGGTTTCCCGGGTTTTAGGATAAGAATAATCTGCGCTACTTTCCACTGCGCCGATAAGTACCCAATGTGCAAAATAGTATTGTAGAGTTGTGTGAGATACCTTACGCCTGTGGTAGGTAGTTCCTTGAGTATTCTTCCTGTGAGTGGATCGTATCCCGGTGCTTTTTCTGGGGTAGAGTTGCAATAACTTTTTGTACTTCGGCGATTTTAAAACGTTTGACTGGCATTTTTATGGATTGTTATAAGCCCAGTTTTGCTCCGACCATTTATTATCAAACCCATCCTCATCGCTACGATATATATCAGAAACAATATTCATACTATGTTCAGCATTTATTTTTAGTGCTTGCGTACTGTGCATCTTCACAGAATTTTTTTAATCTTATTACAATAACTAGTAAAAAAATAGCAACCATGGTTTACAATATGGAGCTTTATTTTTAATTAACGTGATAAGCAGCGGTTGCAATGATATAATTGTTAGACTAAATTTTAATTAGTTTTAAATAGCTTGCTTGAAAATGAGTTCCAACAAAGATATTGAATCAGCTGCTTCTTGAAATTATTACTATAACATATTGTTTACGAAGAAGTTGTAAACAAAACGACGGGGTTCTAGCATTTTACAAAGTTGGATTATTTCTATTTATTTGAATTTATATCTGTAAGTAATCGTAATTATTTTTAAATTCTATACATCATGCTTTCGTGTTTACATGTTCATGAAACTGGTATATAACAGCTTCGTTTTTCTATTAATAACAACATAATGTCTGTTTTTGAATTTAAGTACTCAAAATTTGTGTGAGGCACTAGCGGATTTCGAGAATCTGTAGAACTCTGTAGATTTCCCGCGAACCAATTGACCAAAGAGACCATGTTTAATATTCTTCCGCATAGTTCCATTAGGCTAGTGTGACACGACGTAGAAATTTTGTACAAAATTCTGCAAAACATGTATCACACCAACAAGAATTTTGTAAAAAATTCTGTCTGTAAGCGTACGCAAATAGCTCAAAACTACATAGACATCTATGAGAAAACTGTCAAACTAATCATGCAACTGTGATAAATTCTATCAAGGTTTCATAATAATTGTTTACTGTTGTTTACATAGCCACGAATTTTGTTAATTTGTTGGCGTCTTGTATTGTATTATTTTTCTGTGTTTTGGTGTTCAATTAACTGTGGATAGGGTTAGAGTTGGCGAGGCGGCGTAAACACGCGGCAAACATTTGCGTTGCTGCCCTCTAAGATCACTGACGAACACCAAAAATTGCTTGTTTGCGCATCGATACGACGCCGATTTTGAACAAAATTCTGCAGATTTTAGAGTACGAAACCACACAAATTTGTACAAAATTTAGCACTAAAGTCTGTATAGAATTTTGTACAATATTCTGTGTCTTGGTTATTTAGTCTTAGGCAGTGTTTCATAAAAAATGAGGAAAATAAATCGGATGGCATTAAGAAGACACAATGTGAATTAGTGCTTCATCTAGTGCTTTATCTCTTACTAGACGTTGCGGCTTCTCTCCTACAGCTTAATATGGGCTCCGAACCACGGGAGGTGTAAACACTTACACTCCAGAGAAGATTTACTAGGCAGAATACCTCGCTGGTTTGTCACTGCCATGTGGGGAAGAACAGCCGTCAAAAATTCGACGTTCCGGTACTTGGAATTGAACCCAGAACTACACTAACCTCTAGCTCACGGCCGCTTCAGTATTAGCTTCTCTATATCTTCCTTGATCAATTTTCTAGCAGTATTTTGAAAAACCCCCCTTTTTCCATTTATCTCTGGATTTAGCCTCTCTCAGCTATGCCTTTTCTGTGATTTTTACGATGTCTTCTTACCACCTTTACCTACTTACCTCAATTGACTTTAAAATAATTTACTTAAGAGAGAACGATTTTATTTATAATTTCTATAGATTTTACAATATCTCTACTGTTTCATAAGTATTTTGATGTAAAAACAATTTATTTATAGAAGCAATACATTCGTTATTACGTCCTAATAGATATAAAGCAGCAGAAATCTAACAAACCCCTTAAATTTGTTAATTAAAACGAATTTTTAGAAAGTAAGGCATGAAATAATTAACAAAACGTGTTGTTGGGAAGCTAGTCAACATTATCTAATCAAAGTAACATTTTAAGAATTCCGTTATAAACAAAAGCACCAGTTGGACTACCTGCTTCTAAAATTTTAAACCAATTCGGGTTTTATTTTTGCAGTCTTAACGGAATTTCTTTTTTAAATCGTGTGACCCGCTATATTGTGTGTCGAATTCAAATGGCGTTTACGTTGTTGCATTCTATAAATATCATGCTGCATGTTGGAATTTTCGCAATTTTGAGTTAGTAAAATTGGCTGCTAAAAGAGGAGCGAGCAGAAACTTACCTAGTATCCTTCCGATTGTGAGCAAATTATTTCAAATTTTCGTACTTGCAACCACATGTATATTAAATAAAGTATTAAATAATTATTATTTAGCAATATTAATTAATAATATGTTGATGTACCAGCTGGCGACGTGATACGTACGTTACCCTAAAGCGACGTACGCACTGGCAACAGAACCACGTACCGCAACAGCGTAGCGTTACAAAGTCATACTAGCAGTCAGGATACACCACGCTGACGCAGACCATATTTTAACTGTCTCCGAACACCGATGGGTAAAAGCGTTTTATAAATGAGTTTTCATCGCAAAGCGCCAAGCTAACTATTTTACATCAAGGGACCTCAGTGGGGCAGTGCGAATATAGGCGACCGTATTTCGCTTAGTTAGGTTTAGGGTGCATGTTGCAGGAATGGCTAATATGTAAGGGACGCCCGCACCCCTCTAAAGTAATGCGAAAGCGGTTCCAGAGAGGGGGAGCGGTAGTATGAATGAATGGAAAAAAAGTATTTTACAACAGAACTTTCTAACGTAACCCTGTGTTGTTGCAAGATTATGATACGATATTGCAGTACAAAATTGTATCTGCACTATGCGGTGTAGAATAACGTTGCTTTGTAAATCTTCTTTGAGGTTTCGTCAAAAATACCGACTAATTTTGGAACGCATAGCGGCGCGAACCGTGCACACCCTTTTTGCGTCGGTTTGTACGTACCAGGTTCAAATTCAAACGAGTCTAACTCATTTTTATATTTTCGAAGTTTTTGATTTAACAGAATAATAAAGTTTCATTTTCTACTTTCTTAATCATATTCCATTTTGACTTTTCGGCATCGGGTTTATTCGGGTTTTCGGTTTTTCTGCGGGGCCCGTTGGCTTTTTATTACTACGTTACCACAGTTTATGCCGAATACCTTTCCACATTAATTTTTTTCTAACTGGATGTTATACTAACACAATGACAGCCGTTAGAGGGGTTAGAAGTCTTGTTTATTATAGATTCTATACTAAAGAAGACTTCTAACCCCTCTGACAGATATCATTGGGTTAGTATAACATGTAGTTGATGTGATACTAACTCAATGACAGCCGTTAGAGGGGTTAGAAGGATTCTTTAGTATAGAATCTATACTAAACAAGACTTCTAACCCTTCTAACGGCTGTCATTGTGTTAGTATAACATCCAGGGGTTAGAAGTCTTCTTAAGTATAGAATCTATACTAAAGAAGACTTCTAACCCCTCGGACAGATGTCATTGGGTTAGTATAACATGCTGCTTATGTGATACTAACCCAGTGACAGCCGTTAGAGGGGTTAGAAGGATTCTTCAGAAGGATTCTTTAGTATAGAATCTATACTAAACAAGACTTCTAACCCCTCTAACGGATGTCATTGGGTTAGTATAACATGTAGTTGATGTGATACTAACCCAATGACAGCCGTTAGAGGGGTTAGAAGGATTCTTTAGTATAGAATCTATACTAAACAAGACTTCTAACCCTTCTAACGGCTGTCATTGTGTTAGTATAACATCCAGGGGTTAGAAGTCTTCTGTAGTATAGAATCTATACTAAAGAAGACGTCTAACCCCTCTGACAGATCGTCATTGGGTTAGTATAACATGTTGTTGATGTGATACTAACACAGTGACAGCCGGTAGAGGGGTTAGAAAGATTCTTCAGAAGGATTCTTCAGTAGGATTCTTTAGTATAGAATCTATACTAAACAAGACTTCTAACCCCTCTAACGGATGTCATTGGGTTAGAATAACATGCTGTTGATGTGATACTAACCCAGTGACAGCCGTTAGAGGGGTTAGACGGATTCTTCAGAAGGATTCTTTAGTATAGAATCTATACTAAACAAGACTTCTAACCCCTCTAACGGATGTCATTGGGTTAGTATAACATGTAGTTGATGTGATACTAACCCAATGACAGCCGTTAGAGGGGTTAGAAGGATTCTTCAGTATAGAATCTATACTAAACAAGACTTCTAACCCTTCTAACGGCTGTCATTGTGTTAGTATAACATCCAGGGGTTAGAAGTCTTCTTTAGTATAGAATCTATACTAAACAAGACTTCTAACCCTTCTAACGGCTGTCATTGTGTTAGTATAACATCCAGGGGTTGGAAGTCTTTTTTAATATAGAATCTATACTAAACAAGACTTCTAACCCTTCTAACGGCTGTCATTGTGTTAGTATAACATCCAGGGGTTAGAAGTCTTCTTTAGTATAGAATCTATACTAAAGAAGACGTCTAACCCCTCTGACAAATCGTCATTGGGTTAGTATAACATGTTGTTGATGTGATACTAACCCAGTGACAGCCGTTAGAGGGGTTAGAAGGATTCTTCAGAGGGATTCTTTAGTATAGAATCTATACTAAACAAGACTTCTAACCCCTCTAACGGATGTCATTGGGTTAGTATAACATGTAGTTGATGTGATACTAACCCAATGACAGCCGTTAGAGGGGTTAGAAGGATTCTTCAGTATAGAATCTATACTAAACAAGACTTCTAACCCTTCTAACGGCTGTCATTGTGTTAGTATAACATCCAGGGGTTAGAAGTCTTCTTTAGTATAGAATCTATACTAAACAAGACTTCTAACCCTTCTAACGGCTGTCATTGTGTTAGTATAACATCCAGGGGTTGGAAGTCTTTTTTAATATAGAATCTATACTAAACAAGACTTCTAACCCTTCTAACGGCTGTCATTGTGTTAGTATAACATCCAGGGGTTAGAAGTCTTCTTTAGTATAGAATCTATACTAAAGAAGACGTCTAACCCCTCTGACAAATCGTCATTGGGTTAGTATAACATGTTGTTGATGTGATACTAACCCAGTGACAGCCGTTAGAGGGGTTAGAAGGATTCTTCAGAGGGATTCTTTAGTATAGAATCTATACTAAACAAGACTTCTAACCCCTCTAACGGATGTCATTGGGTTAGTAGAACATCAATAAGTCGTTAGAGTATTAGTTAGTAGTTAATATAGAATCTATACTAAAGAAGACTTCTAATCCTTCTAACAGCTGTCACTGGGTTAATATAACACCCAGGATATCCGACTAATAACGTCAATGTATAATGATTACCTAGCTAAACATCGGCATATTCAAAAATTTTATTTGTGCAATATTCAAAATAGATTAATGTTTGAATATTTTAATGCCACAATTATCTAACTTTTAGCAGTTAGTGAAGTCTTTAATGTATATGGCAACCTTTTAAGCCATCTAGGAGTGCATATTCATATGCATAATTCATAGAAAGCTTTAAAGAGAACTCAAAAATGATTTTTCTTGTGTCTACTATATCAAGAAATTAAAATTTAATCGATGCGTGGCTCCTAATTATTCTAATATAAGCAACTTTTCAACTTTGTCACTTCAACCTCCTAGAGGTGGTGAGCTTCATCCCTAAAATTTTAAACGGCAGAGGAAGTTGGGTGATACATCATTTTAAAGGACATTAAATTCTTGTTTTAAGGCTTCCATTTTTTCAAATTCGGATCAGCAGTTTTCGAGAAAATGTATTTTAAAGATAGTAACCCTCCAGAAACCAACAATTCATGATTTTTCACTTTTACCATAATTTACACCAGTAGTGTTTTATTGATTAAGAAATTTACTTTAACTTTCACTTTATCACTCGACCCCATTTTCTATTTAAAATGTTAGGGGTTAAGCTTATCATCCCTAGGAGGTTGAAGTGAAAAGATTGAAAATAAACGCAAAAAGTGTCCCCCTCGAAACAAATATTGAAGGGTACAAGCGATTTTTTTTAAAAAGACGATAAATATGAAAAATCGGTTTTGTTTCGTGTATATTGCCCACCCTGTATATTTGTTTATATTTTAATAATTAACTTTTTTCATAAACGTGATGTATAACGACGATGTTTTATTGTAAGTTATAGAAACCATCCTGTTCTACAAAGAAACACATTTTATGTTACAAGATACACGATGTGAAGAACTTAACAATAAAATTTGAACCATAGAGCACTTACGCAACTTAATGAAATCGTTCAACAGTGATAAAGATTTCAAAGTAGATTAATTCGACGCAATTTTCTCGCATAATACAAGGTAGTACTTTAGACCACTCCTAGATAGTTGGCAGTTCAGAGGTAATGGTGTTATGTAACTTGCGAACTTAAACGTTTATCTAAACAAGTGTTTTACGTCCGAGCTCATTACACGTTTTATTGATCTTCTTACGTAGGTATTTGCCCTTTTTTACATTTGCTGGGTGTTGAGAACTGATAGAACAAGTCCTTACTTATGGCAGCTGTAATAAGAGGTTATTAAATGTTTATGATCTTTTTGAAAGACTTCCAGAAGAAAAATTCTAAATTTCATTATATCTTTACCAGTTATGATTAAATGTAAATGGGACTTATGTAAATTGTAGCTGGCGAGACGTTGACGTATCTTTAAAGCATTTCTGAATTAAATAGCAACAAAATACAATTAATACATCTAAAAATGTTGCAGCAAAGGCTGCAGTAATTGATGTCACGCTGTTAGAGAAAAACATAAGCCAGGTTAAATACGATCATTTGACAAATAAACTATATAGTAGGAATAATAATGAAGGGTAATTATTTTCCTAATTTCTGTGACAAGAGTTGTTAATTAACACTGAATCGAATCAGTGAACTAACTTCATTAAAAACAGCCCCGCTGTTTAAAATATTAAGTAAGCTTCCTATCGAAGTTAAAGTACAGATGATGTTATAAATAAATTAATAATAAAATCGAAAGGAATGTAATATACACTTTTGCTGAAACTATTAAGCTATTTTAAATAAGATATTAAATACAGATGGTTTGCAGTATTAGCTAAAAAAGTACAATAGTAATCTGTTTATGTCTTAAACT
The DNA here is from genome assembly GCA_014611495.1 of Limonius californicus. Lineage (NCBI taxonomy): Eukaryota > Metazoa > Arthropoda > Insecta > Coleoptera > Elateridae > Limonius > Limonius californicus. The sequence goes on from JABXWE010034742.1 coordinate 9,217, forward strand.
AATTTTAAAAATACTATTTTTAGAAGACAATGCTGCCTTTACATTATGTTAATTATTTTGTTAACTATCGTCCCACATTATATAAACTTAACTTAACCAAAAATCCGCAAAAATATTTAAGATCATTATTTATAGAAGGGTTAATAGAGAAACGATAAATTGTCTTCTAGAGTAGTTTGTTACTAACAGAAAAATTAAACCCAAAAATAGCATAGAAAGGCGGTAATAAGTACAAAAATTACCTATATCAGAACACCTTTTATATTAAATCTTCCGTTTCATAAACTTTGTGAAATAAAAATCAAAATTAATTTATTAAATACATTAACTGCACTTTGAATTATTACCAAAGGTGAAAGTTCTGCATCTAAATAAAATATACATTAATACTTGTTTCAAGGTATCTTCTGTATGTTGTTCTTGTATACAATGCGCGTCAGAAGTAGGAAATATATCAAATAAAACTGGAACAAATGATTTTTGTAAAAATCCTGAAACGTATTGATTTTCTTCTTTTATTCTTTTCATTTGTTCTTGTTAAATGAGACATCATCATTATTTTCTTAATTGTGACCCTATTGTATTCCTCGTTATTGTGATAGTTATCCTCACCAGTTAAATTGTGATACAAAATAATTGGTGCTCTACATAACAATTTATTTTTAATAAAACTAACGCACTACTCTGCTTATAGATTTAGTTTTTGGGCGTTTTGAGTGAGTTCCAGTTATAACAATTCTTTCTCCGAACAATGAAGATCTTGATGTGCTCCACCCAAGCACTACGTTTCAACTAGATGGTGCTCCTGCACATTTTGGTGTACAAATCTGGCAGGTTCTTGACTATTGTAACGATTTCCACGCCTAAAAGAAGGAATCCCTTTATACATATTTAGTTATTCTCAAGCTTATAGGAATTTTTAATATTTCGAAGTTACCTTTTCTGTCAAGTTGACGCAAGGCGTTTTGGAGTTTCAAAATTTGGGGGGTGGGGGAAGGTGATTCTAAAGACAGTTTTCGTAATTAAGTCAGTGGGTTAAGCATTGTCAACCTTACCGGAAGTATATTGTGAATAGTGAATTATTTATTGAAATCGTTTGTCGATTGGGAATTAGTTTTCCGCTTTGAGAGTCACTACACAGGAGCATTTCCCATAGTTGTAAGGAAGCAAATCTCCGGGAATTTATTTCCAATATAGAATGTATTCCGGTTAAGAAGATATTTTTGGTGATAGGCCAGTGCCCATGGTGAGTTGGTTATGATTAGAAAATTTTTGTCTTGGCTTAATTTCCCGAACCTTATCCTAATCTCCGATAAATTTAATTTAGGCATAATTTGTACGGCTGGACTTCCAGAAATTAAGGCACGCATTAGAAAAATCTACATTTATACGTATTGTTCAAATTGACACGCTGGCATCCTTGAGTAACCTTGGGAAGGTTTTGCCCGAACCGAGTGGACGCCTGAGTCTATAGATAAGGAGTCTGGTGTACGGTCGAGCTGATTGCCGCCACATCACTGTATAACCTTGTCTTGTTGTTTACGATTTCTTTACGGTTATTTAAGAATTAATTGATTGGGGTCACAGAATGGTGTCTTTGGGGCTTTAATTGGGGATATGTGTACCTATTAAATACTATTGTAATATTCCATATTCCAATTTTATGTAAAGCAAATATACAGGGTACTCCAATAGTGGGTTGATATTGCGTTTGTAAGATTTCACGCCTTGACAATAGTTTTTGATCGTTTGATCACGCATAAATTCGTGACGCGAAGGCCTTCTAAGTTACGGAATGCGCTAAAAATTTCTAGTATATTGTTGGGTAGCGCAATAAAAGTCCGAAAAATTGTTTGCGTGTTGCCAATTTAAGTTTCGTTATATTCCGTTCTAGTAAAGTAAAATTGGGACTACTAATTTATTTAAATCATTGTTCTTGCATAGAAATATTAGAACTGTGATTGGGTTTTGTTGTTTTATTAAGTAAACAGAGATTTGGTTGCAACTATTTTATTTTACGAAGAATTATTTGGATTTAAGTCTACGTAAAGGACAGATAGGTGATTGTCTATCTTGGGGTCCGACTTCTCACTTACCACCTCGGACGATGCTAGAAAATTATAAGTCGGTGGCGCCTATTAATTAATTAATTGTTTTGAACCTACTTCTTCTTCGATTGGGTTTCCGGGATACTAGCATCTGTCAACTTGTTAATTTTCTACCTAAGCAGTGGCGGAGTTGCGAGGTTGTTTTTGTAATTAAACCAATTTTTGTATGTAGTACAGATTAAAGGCGTGACACTATATATTCCCTGATAGACGGTTAGGGTGGCGAGAACCGTTTGAGTGGCCTGCAGGATCATCTGAGTTAATGCCTCTAGATTTCTTTCTTTGGGGTCATGTGAAATCGGGAGTTTACATTAGTAGGCCAAACAATTGAGACGATTTAAAGCTGCGGATTCGTTTAGAAATTTAATGTACCAGAACGGAAAGTATTGAACGTGCGATACATAGTGTTAATACACGTGTTAGTCAATGCCAACTGGTTGAGCATTTCCATTAGGTAATTTTATGATTACGCCCTTATTTTCATTAAAACTAAATTCTGAATTTTTTGATACGTTTTCTCAAACAAACTGTTGTCTGGAGTAGTAATTATTTAACCATTTAACTGGTCAGGATATCTATCAAAACAAGCAGAAAAAATGGGGATATCCTTTTTTCTAAATGATGTTGTCATCGTATAAGAACAAATTAATGTCAGAAAATAATTTTTACATAGAAATGTGTATTTTTAAAAAAGAAAATTGCGGTGTTTCACGATTAAAAAAATTATTTGTTTCAGTATTATTTGGTACAATCCACACTTTTAATGTGCAATTCCTGAACATTAAATCTCATACTGGTTTTTAGTAAATATTTTCGGATATTATTTTGAAAAGTACTTGTTTTAAAATTGATATTTAATAATATTTCTTTTAGATTTACATTTTGGCTTTCTATTAGTTTCTGGTTCTGAAGTTTACAACTCAAGGCGATTTTTGGCCTCAAGGATTTTTTTGAGGATATATTTCTGCTTGTAAATGTGCCGTTGTGAAATGTCGTTTTAACTTTGTAAATTGCGGTTTTAATTTATTATTTATAAATAATATATTTAAATTATAGTTGAAATATTATATGATGTTCCTAATATTTCTCATATTTTTCACCAGTCAGTGGTTCAGAATCAACAACTTTAATTTTAATTTTAAACTCTCAATTATTGATTTTCGGAACTTAAAAATACTTGCAAAGGAGACGAAATGGAATTTCTAAGTTCAAAACTCAACAAAAAATTATAAAGTACAGAAGATATCCTAAGTTTTAAACCTAGAACTTATAAATTCCAGGGCTTAATAGACTTTCTTTAAAACAGAAACATTAAATTTCTGAGTTATCCTGTTTAATAAATGTGTGGAAATAAGCCTCTTTCATCAGTTGTCGTTCCTGAGACTGGTTGATTGCAGCTATCCATTCACTTCTACTCTGTGCTTTACTTTTTAGTTGTTATAGTTAATATATAGTTATCCGCTTGCACATGTATCATTAGTTGTTTTATAAATTGCAGTAGCGGTGGTCCTCTAGGATTCTTCCCTTCTATTGTCCCTATTATTGTTTTTGTTATACTATTTGCTCTCAATATATGTCCTATTAAATTGTCTTTCTCTTTTAGTTATGGCTCTCCAGTTTTTTCCTCTCCGGCTCTTTTTAAGACTTCTGCATTTGTAATCCTTTCTGTTCAACTTATTTTTTGCATTTGCTTATAGCACCACGTTTCTAAGACCTCTACACTCTTTTTTCTTGTTTGCTTATTGTCCATAATTCGCACCCGTATTATGCCACACTCCGTAGAGAGTGGAAATTCTTCTAGCTCTTAATATTCCCTGTTTGCTGAAAAACGCTCTCTTTGCTTGCTGGATTCTACTGCTTATTCCCTTTTTACTGCCTCCTTCGTTTGCTATGATGCTGCCTAGATATGGAAATTCTTTTACATTCTGTATAACTTTCCCTTCTGTACTTACTACTCTGTTGTCCTACAACTGATATTTACGTAAACCATCACTTTCTTTTTCTTTTTGTTGAGTTTCATGTTGTGTTCGTTCCAGTTCTATCAGTTGTTGTTGTCGTTGTTCCTTGTTTTCTGCAAAGAGGGCTCTGTCATCCGCAAACTTTTGCATGTCAATGTTTTGTCCTTGTATCTTAATTCCGTTTTCTTATAATTCTCTTACTTCGTCTATTGATTTCAGAACGTTTATATTGAATAGTAAAAGCGAGAGAGATCATCCCTGTCTCACCTCTCTCTTTATTTTAGCTTCTCTTTGTTCTTCTTGTTCTTGTATGATTATTGTTTGATTTTTGTATACGTTGTATAGTAATCTTCTATCCTTATACTTCATCCCAATATCTTTGAGTATTTTAAACAGTTTTGTCCATTTTACATTTTCAAATGCCTTTTCAGCATTTATAAATGCTACGCATACTTTTTTGTCAGTTTGTTTCTTTTTTCTAGTATTATTCTAATAGTTAGTATCGCTTCTCTTGTTCCAGCGTTCCTCCTCGTTAAGCGAACCTTCTAAAGTACCATAAAAGGTACAGAGTCATAACCCTCAAATATGAAATTCCCTAACGTTAAGTGTCTACAGAAAAAAGACAAAAAGGGACAGTCTATGTCAAAGTTGAAGAGACTTCTTAATACCACAAAAGAGAACATCTGTCGATCAGATGGGAATTTTTAAGTTAGAAGACTTCAAAAATTTCCACCTTTTAAATCTGGAATTTCCAGTTTGCTAGAAACGTTTCTTAAATCAAAGATTTATGACTCGTGTGCCTTTAGAAATACTTCAAAAATTCAAAGTTAACGTAGAATACCTAATATTTCTAGTTTTTAAGACATAAAAGCGTCGAAAATATAGGAGAATCTATCAGATTTTATATATCAGACACGTCAGCAACGCAAGGAGCATACAGCCAACCTGTTCCTAACTCTCGCGATGACCACCAGGTTTAAGCTGCCGTTTAAAGAAATAATAGTATAAGGAAGCATATTAAGGTATGTGATTTTTGATTCGTCAAATTAAAAAGAATATGCACATGCCGTTCCATTAAAATTCTTCAGCGCCGTTTCCGTCATAGATCTAAAATAGAACAGTATGTAATGACCACTAATAAAGTTATTTTTCCTGCTTACTGCTTTTAACTACTTATATAAGTTTAATTTCAGCGAATTCTCCTACCACAACTCGCCAATATATTGTCACGAAGTAGTTATGACTACTAAGTATACCTATGAAATGAGTAACTAAAGATCGCAACCGTTTTGCCGAACATTCTCGAACACCATAAAGACCGAAAAAAACAACATTGGGCTAAAATGAATGCTCTCACGGGTATAAATGAAAATACGTCGTGTATAATCCTTCATCCTTGATATTCAGATCAAAAATTATGTAAATGCCTAAGGTAGCATATGGCACTTTCAAATTTACTTACAATGCCTTCCTTGGGGTTGTAATATCAACCCCTCCTATAATAATAAAGAATTGCCGCTGAAAGGAATTCTATGCCAGGTTGCTATTTAGTTCTAAAAATTATGTAAATGAAAACGAGAACACCAAAAAGTAATTTAGCCTGTAGCTGCGTAACAGATTTGCTTCAAATCTTGTCTTTTTTCTTTTAAAGTTGAATTGAAAGCACACTACTACATATATGTAGCAACTTTTAAAAACGTCTGATATTATCAAGTCCTTCATAATTGTTTAAAAATTAATTGGAATCTAATTATATAATAATTACAGAACCGTGACCATTAAAACACCTTATAGTAAATTGAAGGCTGAAATGCATTTTATATCGTTAATTCCAGATGTAAAGCTAATAATAATTTTTTAAAACTAAGTTATGTTATATAATTCAAATGTTTTGGTTAATATCGTTTCGCAACATTATGTTACCGATTGGTTATATACACCCCATACTTATAAGGTGCAGGAAATAATATCAGTCTCAGTGAAGTGTCAAAAGTCTACTTGCAGGTAAAAGATAACGTTTTTTTATCAATTGTTTATAGGATTATAATAATAAGGATCTATTGATAACAAATAGGGTATATCAAAATTGTACCCATATTTTCCAAAATAATTCAATTCGCCGATATTCACAGTATTATATAAAGCGCATGAAGCTCTAACTTCATGATGTAACTGGGAATAAGTAAGAATGGTAATACCACAGGGTATCGCAAAATTGCACCGATTTTTTCCAAAATATGTTTTAATCCACTACACCGACATTGTTAGTTATATGTACGTAAAAGAGACGACCCTATAACTCTTGTGAGTGGGGCTACAAATGAGATTTTAGGTACTGAACCACAGTGAAATATATGAACAATATTTATAAGAAATCTGTTTGAATGAAGTTTGTAACTACTTAGTCACAATATTGCTATTTCCTCCTAATTCCTACAATTTCATTTCTATGGATAATGTTCAATTATATTTCATTTGTATGTTTCTATAGTTGGAATCGTGCCAATGGAGGGAATACGAGAGACAACATGGAAGTGAAGAAGAGGACAACACAGATAAATAAGATAGGTCCCACGGCGTTGGAAGGCGTTCCAGGGACGCAAGACTTCTGTATGTGAGTGTTTTTTACTGTTCGAGCTTATAAACCGCTTTTTAGGGGAAGGTTTGGTAATATTTGTCGACATCCCTAGACAGCTATGTTAGGAAGCGAACGTATTAAATTAAGCGATTTTTAGTTAGTTATTTTACTTAGGCCCCCGTTTTGTTATATTAGCTATAGCAGTAGGCATTTTAAATGTTTATATACTTAAATATGCCGTATGTAAGAAAACGAAGAGAAAATTTTCAAGAAATCACTTTTACCATCGCACTGCTCACTAATGGATATTAAAATCATTAGTTAGGGTGTACAATGGACCAAATGTGGCCTAAGAGCTTAGAGATGCTTGGAAAACCGCGTCCTAGATCTCGCTCTTTGAAGCCATCAGCTATCAGCCATCAATGGATATTTTTGTTAATCCACTCTGTACCCTCGCACATAAGGTTTAGAAAATTCAGCAATGCTGTCTAAATCCTTATTGTTTTAGAAATGATCTTTAATATTTTAGCAAATTCTAAATTCTACTTGGTAGCTCTACAGAGCAGATTTTATTTTGTAAACCATAATACCTTTTTTTAAGATCTAGAATCGATTATTTTGCTAAATCGCTTTATTACAATTTGTAGGTATTTATTTCATTAACCACTTTATTAAACATTTTTTCGAATTAATTTTGAACTATATATGCGACTGCGCTTGCGTGATAAATAGAAAAAATCTTAACTGTTTGAGTTTAAAAGAGTATAATCCCAGTTCTTGCAATATTTAATTACTTACTTTAACTGATATTTGCCATTCAAAAATAAATGTTTTGGGAAATATAAAAAGTTCCCAAATATAGTTGAAAAATTCATTCATCTTGAACTTGTTGAATACCAACCGACACAAAACTATTTATATTCTGTAAATAAATACTTATGTTGTATCAGTTTAATATTTTCTTACAGGTTAATTGGACATATAATAGTTTATGGATTTACATACAGATTTCCTTTTACCATTAATTTTTGATTATTATAGGAGGGGGTGAAATTACAACCTCAATGAAGGTTTTGCAAGTAAATATGAAAGTGACATATGATAGTTCATGGATTTACATAATTTTTGAGCTAAATAGCAAGCTGGTACAGTTTTTCAATTATTAATAATTTGCCCATAGAAGCCTAGGAATTATTAGAGTTAATATCTTGACAAGGGATATACCACAGGTTACAGGACGTGTTTTCATTTATACTCGTGAGACCATTCATTTTACCGCAATCTACTTTTTTCGTGCCTTTACGGTGTTCGAGAATTTTCCGCAAAATAGGTTGAACACCACATGACTGTCACTCCGACGCCTTAACCATGCCACTTTTTTTATCTTCTACCATTAACTTTACTTATTGTATTTATACAGATTGTAAATAGTTATCCGATAAATAAATAAAAAAAACAATACTTATTTAAATGAAATCTTAACTTAGATTTTTATTAAAACTTTTCAGAAGCGTCAAATTAAACATAGAATGACTTGAACAACATTATAATATTATTTACCAATATTCAGTATCACTTAACAGCAGCTTGCCCTAAAATCGATGTGTATGGGCTGGGGTTGCTGTATAAATACTAGTTTGAAAGGAGAACAACGTGACTATTTTTTAACATCGTTATTATGACCATAATAAAGATAAGAGAAATTGCACTCGGGCTTACTATGCAAACACCAAACATAAAGATATGCTGGTACCGGCTAGTACTGATAAAATGTCAGTTCTATCTGTAAATTTCTTGCTAAAGATTTTCATTTTTAAGTCACTTTCTGAAAGTAATATCACACTTGCTATCGAAAAACGTGGAAAATTTGTAACAGCCACCAAGGACCTTGTGAAATATATTTGCTCGCCCCAACTAATAGGCATTATCTCTTCTTGCTGATTACTGTTTAACTTTGCTCCATTTCAAGTAAAAAACAACTTCTGAAGATGTTTCGTAGAAGCTACCACATAATTTGAGTTCATTATATTTCAACAGCCATTGCGACTAGTTCTTAAATTTGTTTGAGATTCCTAAATCTTTTATTTTTGTATTATATAGAGCAAACAAGTGTTTAAAAAATACATAACATCACAATTGTAAAGCAAATTATTTCAGGTGTCTTTGCTTTATAGTGGAATATGAGTAGATTTTCTCTCAGATATTTCCTTATGAGAAAATTTAAAGTAGGTCGACGGAAGACATTTTATTATGGTACACCTGCAAAAGGTTTACGACAAGCGTGTCTAACCTAAACGTCTGGGTAGGTAGGTATGCATATGCATAAACGCACCTTCCTGCTGCAAGAAAGCGCAACCTGCAGAAGTGTAACGTGTTCCAAGCTGCACTGTTAGTACAAAGCTTAACCATTGGTGGTCACATAAATCAAATGCATATAGATTGAGTCGATCGGCAAGTAGTGCATTACATATCGGTCGTGACGGCTAAAAACTACCAGGAAAGACCATAAACAGCCGTACGGTACATGTTCTTTACTCTAATGCACTCCATTTCGCATTTCTTAACTTGATGGTAAAACATTTACTGTTTTCAGCGCAGCAGTGGCAGCAGCGAAATCGTGACACGGATGCCTACAAAAAAGCTGAACGGGCACCATTGCGTCGTCGTGGTTGCTTCTAATAGAAATCTGAAATCGCGTATCAAAAATTGCAAATTATTTACATGTCGATGGAAAGGTCAGATGGTGCTTCTTGAAGTCGGTATGGACATGAAAGTACTTAATATTAAGCGGAGGAAACTAGCCTGATATGGAGTAAAGTTTGAGTTCTCAATAGCCTTTTGTATATTACAGGTTTCATTATGTAGAATAAATAACGAAAATGGTTATCCTCGTTTATGGCCAATGTTGGTTTAATTTAATATTTCAAAATTAAGTTTATATTGACCTCTTAAAGAATCCCAATTGGAAATACAAGATCTGTTAATAAAAAACTGAATGTATAGTACAGGGTGTCTCAAAATTGACGCTTTGGCTTTTGGGATTTGATTCAGGGGACTAAAACAAATCGAAAATTAAAAGTGAAAAATTACCCGATTGTCCTTCGTCATCGAACTATTGATAAAAAAACAAAAATTGAATATTTAAATTAAACTTTTAGAAATGAATAATATTAGCAAAAAAATTTGCCCACATCTGTTGTCACAAACTGTGTTCAAACAGGTTTCCTCCCACTTCAAGGCAAACATTCGCACGATTGATCATGTAAGCACGAACTCTCTGTAAGACATTTTCGTTTATTGACGCCACTGAAGCCTGATCTGATACGAGCTACAACGTTCATGATTTACAACAAGTTCGTGGTAAGTTTTTTTTTCAAATGGCCCCAGAAAAATAATATAACGGATTCAGATCCGGTGATCTAGGAGGCCATGGTATGGGTCCACTACTTCCAATTCATCTCTTAAGGGAAATTTCTCATTTATATTCCCCAATATGAAGATGCATCATTATGTTGGTATGTTCTTTTGAAATTTGCCGCTCTATATGAATTAATTTCGTAATTTATTTGCCGCTTCGTAGAAATTAATAACGTTATTTTAATTGCAGTCTTATTTTGGGTTACCGTTTCGCTATTTCGTTGCATCTATCCAAGATTGAGTTGTATTGACTGCAGGTTTGTTAGTATTTCCTTTCAGAAATTAATATATGACCAAATTAGTCCCAGAATTGTTCAAGATTTTTTCTTTGTAAGATATTTTCGCCGATCAGACGGGATTTCTAGGAATGTCTTTGTTAAACAGTGCTAGCATTTAGGAATTGTTTTTAGGCTTCTCTCGAAGGTCACACGTGTTAATTTTCGTTCTAGAACATGTCGTAATATGGCGCAATTTTTTGAGGGAGAAGTGCAGATTCCCGTTGCGCTTTTACAGCAGTTAGTGTTTCACCTTTCATGGCTCCGGTCTTCCCAAATTACATCTTCAGGGGAGTGCCGTAAATAAATCGAGTGCTGCAAGTGTCGGCTTGGATTTTTGACGGGTATACCTGGTGTAATTTTCGTTTCGTTGTTTTACCATGGGGTGGAAACAACACATCGACAATTGTCGGATTTTACAGAAGTACGCTAGGATTTTAAACCCAAACAAAAGGCAATTCTTTGTGAATTGGCCGATCGCCTTTCGGCGGATTAATTTCGAAGCCCAGCGCCTGTCCCTTTGCTGTTACCATCGTTCGGAGGGTCCTGCCTATCGTTCAACGATTAACAGCCTGTTGAAATCAACGTATTTTCCTGCATCTGGAAATCGCTCTTACATTGTGCCTATCTAGTTCTAATCCATTCATCGGAAGATAAGGTAAAAACGGACTAGTTTTTTTGTGTGTGGTGAAAAGAAACTTACGCGCGACTTGCAAAATTTGACCTAATTAAACTTTGTTTTGTTGAAACAAAAAACGATCTTCAGTCGCAGATTGTTTTTATTTCCCCTAATATTTGTAAAAAGTAATTTCGTTTATATTGCATGATGCCTGTAACCCCGACGCCTTTGGCCACGCAGCTGTTTGAATAAAATAAATATCGTGCGCCTAAAGGCGGCAAGCTTCGTTTTCCGAACGTTCGAATTTCTGTTGTAAAACTATAAAAACACAGTTGATTGTCCTTTCTTTTGTAGTCATTTCCTGTATCGCCATTTTAATAATTTCATTATATGTGTTTTAACATTTACTGCCTCTTTTATTACTGTGTACTCTATATTTGTTTGTGTTCGAATTTTGCAAGCTTAAATATATATAAGGAGGAGGCACAATAAAGGTGAGTTCCGTTCGCATAAGCTGTTGGCTTCTCGGCCTTCCACGAGAACCTACAATCAGCTGGATTTAAAGGGTGGCGCCCACAAGTTTTGACTTACCCTGTACACAACTAAAGATTTCCTCCCGTAAGCGATTTTCACAAACTCCCCCTATTCCTCTGAGCTAAGCTGTAGGCCGTTTTCCACCTATCTGGTTACGGGTCGTCGGAAAAGCTCGATTGGCCCGTAACAGTTGGAACAAACAATTTAAACTAACTGCTAATGGAACTTTATCGAGCGATATCAGTAGTAAATTGTCCTTTAAAAATGGAAGATGCAAGACTGAATTAACCCAGACCAAATGAAAACAATGATAGTTATCAATATGGCAGAACAATTCATACATTTTTTATCCTAGGATGAGATATTTAGTTACTTATAGCTTGCCTAAAATATTTTCAATCGAATTGAGCGTTTAGGTATGCTTTAGACACGGTTTTATTTAATTCTCTTCTGATTCAAAACCTTTCAAAGGTTTTAGAATTTGAAAAAAATTTTTTTTCTTACCTTCCTGCATCTACATAAACCGGGCCTCCCAAGCCCATCGACTAATCTTTCGTATAAAACAAGTCTCAACTTGTTACAGCTACCTTAGAATTTGGATAACTTGTCAGGCAAGTGATACACGACAATCTGCTTGTTTAAGCCTGTTTAAACCTGCATTATTACAGAATGTATAAATATACGCGCAGTCTATTATCATTCAGTTGAAATCAAAGTTTCAGTGAGTGAACTTGCATTGCATGTATCTATTATAATGACATCAAAGAAATGTGTAAGAGTTGGTGAACCGGGATACGAAGAAACACTACTGCAATGGGCAGATGAGTATGATAGTCTGCCTTCTGGAGAAAGTGATATTTCAAAAGTAGAAAATGATGACACAGAGGACAACGATATCGAATTGAATTCTAACGAGTACTCTGGATCCAATAGTGATGATGATGACGATAATACAGAAGATGCTAACGATAATGATAATCCGACCTCTGCATCAACACCTTGTTATATTGCTCCAAGTGGTTTAGATTGGAGCTTGGAACTTCCAGTAGCAAACAAAATTCAGCCACATAATATTATTCGTCGTGCACCAGGATTTCTAAAGAAACATATGGCTGCCACAGCAAAAGAAGTTCTTCAGTTATTTGTAACTGAAGTTATTATGCAAGAAATTGTGAATTGTACCAATTTAGAAGGAAGACATGTGGACAGTGGAAAGATGTAGCAGTTGATAAACTTCATGCATTTTGTGGATTACTTATTTATGTTGGAGTTGACAGAAGCTGGGATGTTCCCGCAAGAGCACAATTTTTGGTGAATTTGGTAATCCTATATATCGAGCTACAATGTCTATATTTAGCTTTGAAGAAATACGAAGATTGATCAGATTTGACAATAAGATGTTATGGGCCAAACGAGCTTTTTCGTCGACCCGCAACAGGATAGGTGGAAAAAGGCCTACAGCTAGCTCAGAGGAGTAGGGGTGGTTCATGAAAACTGCTTACGTTAGGGAAATCTTCCTAGTTGTGTACAGGGCAGCTCAAAATTAACGGGTGCAACCTTCCAAATCACAGCAGATTTCCAGTTCTCGTTGAATGCCGAGAAGCGAGCAGCTTACGGAATCGGACTTAGCTTTATTGTGCCTCCTCCTGTATATAAAGCTTACAAAGTTCATGCACACAATACCATAAAAATACACAAAAATAAAAGATTTAGTAAATTTCAAGACAAATATAATTCAACTTCTTTTATTTTACTGACATGATGCAAACATTATAATGATTACATGGAAAATGGTAATATTTATGGTTAAATAATACAACATTTTGTTGGAACGTTCGAACTGAAAAGGGCTCGCCGTCAGTGGCTTGCCATATTTAATTTAATTAAATTTATTTAATTTAATTTTTTAGAACACATCTAAGCAGCCAGTGGCGTCGGAGTTTACAGTTTAATACAATTTATGATTATCCTTTACTTAACCAAAAGAAAAAAGAACAACTGGCGACTGAAGGTCGCTTTCGATCGTATTTAAAAAAAAAGATTCAACACTTGAATCTTGAAGATTAACTCGGAAAAAGTTTTCACCGCACAAGTATAATTTCTCCTACCTTAGTGTTGTTCGGTAGGGAGCAGAGAGAGACACAACTGGGGTGTTCCTAAATCTTCGGAAAGCGGGAAAAATTCGCTGGTACGCCCCTGAAGATTGGATCGCTTCTGACCAAACTTTCTCGACGTCGAGAGAGAAGTGGCGGGAATTTCTTTTATGCGACCCAGTCGAGAAAACAATTTCACTGAATTGTTTTTGCACAAAGCTGACACTCTGCTTATATGTTTAATCCGACGTAAGTCGAAGATTCTTTTGCCTAACGCAAAAAACGAAACGACAACTCAATTAGCAGAAGAGCTGCTACACAACCCGGTATAAAAAAAATACGTCAGTTCACTGCCAAAGCCTAGCGTCCACTTTTTCTTTAATTTATTAACGGTCCCCGCGATGGTATCGGGTGACCGGGCTGAACAAAGGTGGAAATTCGACTGTATAGGAAACACAACGCCAACATGCATCGGTTAAAAATATTACACCACATTGCGAAATATGGTGCAATAATTCTGGTCCAGGGCCAAGTGCGCAGGTAAAACATTTATCGGCAATTTTGCATGGTAACAACAAAAGGTTCACTAATACTGTATTTGGGAAATAGCAATATAGTAATCGGCTACAGGGCGGAAATTGAAATATAACTTTAATTCAGATAAAGTAGCAAAATCAAATAAACATAACAAAGAGAACTCGGGAAACGCGTTGAAAACCGATAAATTAGCATTTGTATCTTACATTTGAAGGTCCCGGGTTGCGCACATTTGTCGCCCGTTCACGTACGATCAGGAGAGTTAAGATAGCGTTGGCTTCGGTCAGTACTTGGATGGGTGACCCGAAGGTTGCGTTAACGCGGCGCCTCTCTCCCACGAGGATTGATCACTATGGGAGAGTAGATCAACAACCCCCCTTATGTTGTTTTGCTTTAAAAATAATGTGATCATGGTAAGTTACGCACATAAGAAGAACAAATGCGTAATTTAGCTGAGCACCATGCATCACGAGGCAGCCGTCAACAACGATGGCGCTAAAAGGAAGCCCGAAATTATCACACATTACGTATAATAAAACGGGAGGCGTCGACGTTATAGATCAAATGATGTCGACATGCATTTGCAAGAGGCAAACTAGATGATGAACTATGACATTTTCTTCAACATCATGGATGCTGCAGCATTAAATGCATTTATAGTTTTTTCCAAGGAACACCCAAACTACAACATAGGTATGACTCACAAACGCAGAATATTTTTGAAAGATTTAGAGAAGGAACTAGTGATACCATATATGCTAAGAAGATGGACTAATCCTAACATACGCGGTAGCATCCTGGAGTATATGAAAAGATTTATTGATATTTCTGATCCGTCAACTGCCCAAACAAGTGCAACGATCAAGAGAAGAAGATGCTCTGTATGCCCTTCAAACATTGATCGTAAAAGCAAAATGATACGTATTATATGTAAAAATAATACTTGTAATGAGCATAGTACTAGAATGTGCACTAATTGGTACTACAATAAATAAAAAATCATAATCTTTACTTTCATGATTAATTTCAAATTTGTAGCATATATGTATAGGTACCTAAATATAATTTTAAGCTAGTAAATTTATTTTCATTGGCAATTAATGTTACTCTATAGACCGGGCCTCCAAGGCCCGTATTATGTAAATGCCGATATTGTATCGGTTGTGCATCTTAGGGTTAACATCGCCATAGCCAACTAATTTAATTGTGTTACACAATTAATTGGAACGGCAGTGTGATAAAAAGTGGTATCTACTTCGTCATCAATAACTGCCCTCAGAATGAAATTAGAAAAACCGCAGGCGTCAGATTTAAAACACCCTGTATATAAAATGTAAAATAAAGTATATGCAAACCATATCACAGCTTAATCGGACAAATTAATACTAAATCATCCAAGATAATAGGCTATTTGGCAAATTTTTTACGAATAAATCTCTTATTCACCCTCTACGCAGTGCATTTCTCATTTAACCATCTTAAACACCCACTTTTCTGCTTTTGCATAAACATATGTATAGAAGAGTGTGCCTAGTATTTCATAATGTAGTCATTAACGATCATTTCGTACCTCTAACTACCAGTTGTAAGTACCCTATAATATAGGACATTGCCTCTCTTAATTTTTTTACTATTTACAAGGTCGAAGAACTGCCCAACGTTAAAGGTATCGTAACTAGTCCAGATATTACCATTTTATTAAACGTTAAACTTTAAAGAAACGTATCTATTTTTATTCCTTAGACAAATTTATGACAAAACAACCTTGTATTTTAACTTTTATCTAGAATAAATCATCTGTAAAGCGCCTAATATTTTTTATTGGAAGTGCTGTTTAGAAGTGCAACTGGTTTCTAAGAATGCAGTTAAATGGGTATATTATGAAAGAAATATCACTTGTTTTACTAAAAAATCTATCATATCACGTTATCAACCTCTTGTATAAATTCACTAATAATGTAGAATATAGTTGTACCATTACGATGATAATTTTTATGACTAAATAATTCAGAAGTGTAATCGCATTTATTTTAGAAAATTTAAATTGAGTGTGCCTGTGCTTAGTGATTTATGCAAAAAGTACAATCAGTACTTAGTTCTGTTTTTGCTCGCTTAACGGGTGTTACAATTTATTACTAATTTACACAATATTTCTAATTTTTAAGTTTCAATTGTAATTTAAAAAGGGGACTCCCCAAAACTCCGACTCCCATTCCGCCGACCGTGTCCAAAACGCCGAATGGTGTTGACGACCACAACGCCGAACAGCGCTAAACGACGTCACACAGTTCCGTGTATTTAGAAGAGATTGGACCTTAGATCATACACATTTACATGGATAATACTACTCCATAAGAAACTAGGTACGTCACTGTTGTAAGGATCCCAACAAACTTTTTTTATCTGTGTCTTTTGCCGTTGCATGACATCCAATAATGTTTTTTCACTTGTACCGTTTTCAATATTGGCGCTCGCCCAGTTGCTGTTGACGTATAGCGAGAATTACACAAATTAAACTGTCAGTGAGAAAAGTCACAAGAACAACGCATAACCTGCAAATGTGGAAACGTTTTGTGTTATTGAAATTTTTAATTTTAATCTAAAATGGTGCGAAAATGCGTTAATTGCAGTGCTCCTCAATCAAGGAATTGTTTGTTTTCATTTCCGTAGACGTAGGTAGAGTGTTTATACTTCAAAAATGAATAACTCGAACGATGTTCGACCTTTCACCAAGAGAACATTGCCGACCAATTTTTCAGAATAATCGTATACTAACGTTAACATCCACATTTATACAGAAGTGCGTCCTGTATGTAAGAAAGAACCCTAAGAAGTTC
>JABXWE010034743.1:0-12270 GCA_014611495.1 Limonius californicus
CATGAATTCATTTATATAAATGAAATAAATTATGTAATGCAGTTTTTGTGATTATTTTTCATTCATATGTAAGTAACATAATAAGACTAATTATCACATACTTGGAAAGTTAAATAGCTCAAAGGTGTTACTATTTAATTAGCAATATTCCATGACTTTGTTTTTACACACAATTATCTGTGATTCATTAACATTTAAAATATTTCTGATGCATTTAAAAATTACAATTTATAATTTGTAATTCAAAAATTGTCAACTTGTTTTTGTTTGGTCAAATAAAGAAGAAATAAGTATTACCTCAATTGCAAATGTGGGCTGTTGATTGTAAATCTGCACGAAAATGCCTCCAATTTGTAAGATCTCAGAATGAGCACTATATTTAAAGTCATTTCCAATGGTTAAGTCACAGGTTTCACGTGTTTGTCGCTGTGTTTCCAGAAAATCAATCAGCTCAGCACGGGTTCCATTATCCCAAATTAGGTATGGCGTTTCACAGTTGCTGTTTAGGGTTTTCAGCACCTACAAGTACAAGTATTTCAGAATTACAGTACTATTTTTAAATTATAATATTATTGAGCAATATTGGGGTAACACTCACATACACAAATATTTTATAGATATAAATTACAACAATTTACATGATTTTGGTTTAGTTTGATGTACAAAGTAAACAAAACATAACCCCAAACTCTTTAGTTCTATATATCAGATTCGTTTTTTCTGTTTAGGCGGTTCTTTTCACTCTGTCCTAGTTACTCTTCAGTGAATGCTAGGCAGAGTGAGAAGATACGACAAAATTTAAAATCAAACAACCTCTGTTTGTACACCAAGCTATGGTGTGATGTTACTTACATAAGCCTGATTGAGCCTCACTTTAACATAATTTAACTTCATCTAACCTAACCTTATCAAAAAAAGAGCTTATCAGAACATAACAGTAAAAATTTGCGCTGTAGAGAACACACATATAATTAATCACAAACATTTACAAGCTATTGCTGTTATTTAGCAAATAATTTCTATACATATTAAAAGTGAATATGTACAATCTTTTTGATAAAAATGTGCTACAGGAATCTCGGAAATCACAATTTGGTTGGATTTATAGAATATCAAATATATCACAATTTACTTATAAAGTAGAAATTAATTACTCTTCAAATTCATATGTGAAAATTAGTTAGGTGCTACTAAAAGCGAACACTTTACAGAAAATAAAATAAAAAATGTTAAAATATGTGAAACATCTTACCTATCAAATGAGTTTCTACTATCTACTAAAAACTAGGAATACATTATATATTTCATTTAAATTATGTTATGTACCTCTTTACAATATTACAGAAATTGATGAAAGCAATGTAAAAACATCTCAAACAGTTGTGTGACAGAATAATTGTATTCATCAATTCATTGAAGTTCCATTGGAGAAAGTGTGTATAACATTCAGATTGTGCCGAGGAACAGAAAAAAAAACATGTTTGACAATTTTTAGATAAGTTCTAAATTACCTTCACAAAGACAATGTTGTAAATTAAGTTTAAAGGGTCATGCCGTAAGATCCCTTTAGAATAATTAAATAGTAGTTTTATAAGAACTGTACTCTAAACCCAAGCTAATTATCAGTCAATGAATCTTTAATTTATTCTAACTCAGTCTTAAGTGTTAGAAAGTTTTGGAAGAAAATTAGCAAGCTATTAGAAACTTTGCTTTTGCAAGTTTTCATTATGCAAAACACCATACAACCTCATTCAGATTGCGATCAATAAAAATTATTGTAGTTTAGCAACAAAACATGTCAGGAGCATTACATGGAATTAAGCAAATTGTATAATATATTCTTCTTCTGGTGCCTATTCATTCCGGATATTGGCAATCGTTGCTGCCACCTTTATTTTATCTGCAGCAGCTTTCAACAGCCCGGTTGTTGTTGTTGCAAATCATGTTCTAGGGTTCGGTAAACATAACATTCGCGTTCTTCTCACTGCTCTTCTATCAGATATCTTGCCTTGTAGAATGAGCTGTAGCGATGCATATCTCTCCTTGTTTCACATAGTATGTCCAAGATAGTTCAGATTTATGAAGGTTGTTGCCTTTACCTGAAGATTTTTCTTCCTTTGTTCTAAAACTCCCTTGCTGGTGACATGTTCTACCCATGATATGCTCAGCATTCGCTGATACACTCACATCTTAAAGGATTGACACGGCATAGAATTTTGTACAAAGTGTTTTTACAAAATTCTGTGCCGTTTCATACAGCAAAATTTTGTTTAGAAACAACGTCATATCGATGCGCAAACAGCACTTTCAAGTGTTTATCAGTGATCACAGAGGGCAAAGACGTAAATGTTGTACCATGTGTACCACTTAAAATCTCTCAACGCTAGCCATTCCACACAAACTTAATATAACTTATAAACAAAAAAAACCTTCCCGAAAACGCAAAAATAATACAAGCCATGAAAAGATAAACAACATTCGAGGTTATGTAAACAATTATTATTGAACCCTGATAGATTTCTACCTTATCTACAGTAACATTATTTTGACACAGATGTCAACGTAATTTGCGCCGATCTGCGCATGCTCCCATATAGAATTTTGTACAAATTTCTGTTCTGTGTAATACGTGTTTTGCAGAATTTTGTACAAAATTTTTAACATAATTCGTGCCGCGTCATAGAGGCCTTACACGGAACTGTGAGCATGCGCAAATAAGTGCAAATTACGTTGACATCTGTGAGAAAACTGTCAAAATAATCATGTGACTGTCGATAAAGTAGAATTCTAACAAGATTTTATAACATTAGGTTAATGCAGAAGTTCATAGCGCTTTTATTTATTTATTTTACATGAACTTAGGACAAAGCAAATAAGCGGCAGCAATACAGAACGCGAGCGAGATAAGAGAAAGCGCGTGAAATGTCGGCAGGCGGGGTAAACACGTAGTAAACATATTCTTATCAGCCTTCTGTGATTGTTAACAAACACTACAAATTGCTCGTTTGAGCATTGATGCGACGCCAACTTTGTAAAAAAAAACTGTAGGTTTTAGAACGTAAATCTATAGAATTTTGTACAAAATTTTGCTGTATGACACGGCACAGAATGTTGTAAAAACACTTTGAACAAAATTTTATACCAAATCCTGTACAATGTCATACAGGCCCAAGTCTGTAGCCCACAAAGAAGTACAGAGAACACATAGCATCTTCATATCTACATATATTGAGATGATGATTCTTTATTACTGTTGGGCATAATTTGGTAATCTTCCTAAGTATGTTTACTTCTGCACTTATTCTATTCTGCTATTCTCCATTATTAGGTTTACAGCAACTGGGTTGTATCTGCTCGTAAGTGTACGTTTTGTTTATTTTCCACTCACTCTTCATTTGTTGTAAGTTTTCAGGACTGTTTGTAAGTATTACCATATTATCTGCATATTTGATGTTATTCATGTGTTTACTGTTATCATTATTCCTTCACTAAGATCTTGCAGTGTTTCCTTTATTACTTATGAAATATTAAAATTGTATAAATAACACAGGCCAACGATAACAAAAACTTTTTTAATGATTTTGCCTGATCCTTATGCTTTTGGGTGTTCCGAGTCCGAAAATAATAATAAAAAAGTCGTTTCACCCACCATTTTTTCACATTTGAATATACGAAATATGAGAAATTCAATTTTATCTAATATCTGTGCATTTTTAATATACTAAAACATACAGTAAATCTAAATGTAATTAGGTTGGCAGTGTTGCTCTTTGTTTTCCCGCTTTGTTCGCTTACAGCTGTTTGTTGTCTTTCAGTCAACATAACCTCACTTTTTAGTTGTTTTTATTATATATGTGGTGCTTTTGTAGTTAAAAACATCAACGAAACATTACAGATTTTGTTAAAAAAATTCTACTTTGCATATTTTGGTGTAAAACTCGGTGATCAAAGAAAACATTGGGCTCCACACAAGGTTTGCTATGTTTGTGTTGAAGACCTTAGAAAATGGTCTAAAAAAAGCAAAGACAGTCCATGGTATGGAGAGAACAAAAAAATCAATCAGACGACTGTTATTTTTGTAACATTGATGATACTGGATATAACTCCAAAAATAAAAAAGTAATTGTCTACCTTAACCTTCCTTTAGCTATTCGGCCAGTCGATTATGGTCCGCGACCTCCTGTTCCTGAGCCACCACAGTATATTGATGAAGTTTTACTTGATGAGTCCAGTGAACCTGAATCTGTTGAAGGTGGACCGGATGATGATGCGTTACAATTTCCTCCAGAAAATTTAGAACCTCAGTTGTTTACATAGGCAGAGTTAAATGATTTGGGTTTGACTAAAGAAAAAGCAGAACTGCTTGGGTCTAGGCTAAAAGAAAAACATCTGTTGGCATCTGGAACAGCTATTCACCATTATAGAACAAGAGATCAGCAGTTCGCTAAGTTTTTTAAGCAGGAAGAGGATTTGGTTTATTGCCATAATATTGGTGGTCTAATGAATGAATTTGGAATCCAGTACAACAACGAAGATTGGAGGCTTTTTATAGACTCATCAAAAACAAACTTAAAGGCTGTTCTTTTAAACAATGGAAATACTTATGCTCCGCCGCCTGTGGCTCATTCAGTCCATATGATGGAAATTAACGAAAATCTAGACATGATTTTACAGAAAATTAATTATCCTGCTCACCATTGGATGATATGTGGAGATTTGAAAATTGTTTACATGCTCCTTGGCTAACGAAAGGGATTTACTAAGTTTCCATGTTTTATATGTGAGTGGGACAGTAGAGTAAGGGATCAACACTGGTCCACAAAACATTGGCCTACAAGAAAAACCTTAATACCTGGAGAGAAGAACATTTTGTATAAAACTTTAGTAGATCCAAAAAAGATTGTTCTACCACCTCTTCACATTAAACTAGGATTACTGAAACAGTTCGTAAAGACCCAAACTATGAAATTATCGTAGCTAATATGATAGAAAGTTCAAAAATCTGGGATGTGTGATGAGCCTTAAAGTCCATTTCTTACACAACCATCTTGACTTTTTCCCCGACAAATTGGGTGACGCGAGTGAACAGCAGGGGGAGCAGTTTCACCAGGACATTAAGGACAAAATGCATCATATGGGAGAAAAAGTTACATAAGAAGCTCTACAGAGAAGAGAGAAAAAAGAAATACAAAACAATAAGCACTTAAAATACAAGGAAATTTTCTTTTTAGTATACATTGCCTATGTATACTTTTAAAAAGAACGCGTCAATTACGCCTATTGTGTAGGCAACCAACTATACAGACAACTCGAGCACGCTGTGACCAAAACAATCAAATTAATTCAATGTAAAAAATAAAATTAATCTTTATTTAGTGTCTTCTTGCGTTTTTTTATACAACCATGTACAGTAAAGTCGAAAAAGTGGAAATTCTAATGTGGTACCAGAATGGTAACAGCTTAAGAACTGTGAGAGCCTTATTTTCACTAAAATATCCAGAAAGACCTATTCCTTGCATTCGAACCATACAAACAATTGTTAGAAAATTTAAATCGGAGGTATGCGTAATAAATTCGCATAAAATAAAAACTAAAAGTAATCACGTTTTAACCGAAGAAATGAAATGAAATATTTTATGCTACGTTGAATAAATCATAATTAATAGTTACAACAAAAAATAATAATTAAAGTTTGCGATCGCCGGGAATTCAACTCGGATCAACTGCTTGGAAGGCAGCTATGCTGACCATTACACCACTTTGCCGCTGATGTATGTGTTTTGTACAAAAGAAATATAATGTGCACGGACCTTTCGGAAACATCACCCTGTCGATTTTTGTATTTAACAAAAAAGTCATCATCTGTGTCCTATATACAGGGTGAAATAGTTATTTAATATAAACACTGCATCAACATAACTTTCATACCTACTCAAATAATTCACAACTACCGTAACGGTTGCTTCTGATTTTTAGTTGTTGGGATAGTTGGTTGCCTACACAATAGGCGAAATTGACGCGTTTCTTTTAAAAGCATACATAGGCAATGTATACTAAAAAGAAGAATTCCTTGTATATGTATTGAAGTGGTATATCGTGAGTTAAGTAAAATAAAATTTGTAATTAAACAAAAGTACAGTATCAGGTACGTTTTTTTAATATTTTATAGAGCCAATGTGCCCCATTTTTAAATTCAATCGAGGTCATATTGTGAAAGAGCTGCCGGTGATACAAAAAAACTGATGCTAGATACGGTTTCAGCACCCAAAAATACATAAGATTCAGCTGTATCTGTTTAAAAAGTTTTCACAAAATTCTTTTTATTGGTCTGTGTAATTGTTGCTCTAGGTAGATAGATACGAGACTATTACAATAAATGATAAAATCTCCCTAAAACATAAATAGCTTGAGATGAACTTGCAAAGAGTTTAATAGAAAAAAAAAAACAATAACAATTTGTAAATTTTATAAATATAATAATTTATGGAATATCAATAGATTAACATAACATTTAATAAATTATTTGAAGAAATACCTCGCATCATTTATAAAATTTAGTTATACATTACTGATACAGTAGAACAGAGATAAATGAAATAATCAAATAAGAGCTTTTTAAACATATTATCAACCTTTTATAAATTTTTAAAAATGTAGATTTGTGTTGATAAGGATTTATTTCCTATTTATTCAAACTTGAAGTAAAGTTTCTGAAAAATTTGTTGACACATGACACTATTCTACTGACCCTCACTCAACGTTAACTTTATCCAACCTTATCTAACCTTTCTTAACCTATTCTTGTAAAGAAAAACGTCTTATTCATATAAACAGAGTTTGACGTCAAAAATAATAAAAAAAAATTACTTACTGTTTCAGGATTTTCATTTCCCAACTGGTTTGCTAGGAAAGGCGTCAACAATGAGTCCAAAATACCCCTTGTGACAGGATTATGGGGCGTCTCCAGGTCTCCATCAAAATAACCACCTAAACGCCCGCACGCTTTTACGGCCTCTTTTGCTAGCCTATTGGCAACTTCCTGTTGGTTTGCATCTTCAGTGCGCTCTACACCACCCTCATCCAAAGTGAAATCATAATTAAACATGTACAACAGCAGATGCCACAAAGCACCAGCTTTCAATAGTTGCATTTGCAAGATGGAATCGCTTGCTAGCCCGCTGACGCATTCCGTAGCCACAGAGCAGAGTTTTGTTAATTGCTGCAAGAATATGGTTACTAGAAGTCCGTAACAAATGGGAAAGTTACCTTGAAGTAGAGGATTCGACACAGATCTCTGACAAGTTGGGGTAGCTCGATCATTCGTTCTCGGCATGCGGGAAATTGAGCAGCTACACAATAGCACCTTGTGATATGTTGACATACTTGTACGCTGGTTTCTGTGGGTTTTGCTGAATTGTTCAGGACACTTACACAACGGCTATAAGCGTCCAGAAGAACCTGTAAAAGTTACAAAAGGTAGTAAAAAAGCTTCCATGCAGTTTACTGTAGTTTCAATAGTTTATAAAAAAAAAGCACATTCGGTTCCTATATAAAAAAAAACATGAAAAAATTGTGCATATTTTATAGTAAAAAATCCCCATTTATTCCATCCATGGCATCACAAATAAAAAAAATGTTACCTCCAAACCATTTTCTCGCCTGAGTTCTTCAGCATTAAGGGCTGAACAATGCACGGTGTGATAGGCCAGTTCACTGGCAGCTGCCAATAATGGGGCACTCTTTGAAAACAACTGCTCATCTGCAGTCTCGAACTGAATGGTTTTTATCAGTTGAGGATAGCCAGCGTACTTATATGGTTGAAGTTCTACAAACACATTTAATGTTTCACAAATTTCTACCCATATTGCTGCATTTACCTTCAGAATGTCGATGAAACAGAATGCTCTGTGTCCTCAAAACCAACACAATGTTGTTTGGGTTAGGGCCATCTGTTGACCAAACATTGCGGCTACATAAAAATTCATATGCCTGATTTACTTGCTCAAACCGTTCCTAAAAATTAAATAAATCAATATTGCTGCTGCACCAGGAAAGAAAGCTTCCTCACCCTTCCTTCTGGATTTTTATCAGGATGGAACTGCTGAGCGAGTCGATAATAGGCTTTCCTGACAGTTGCTTCTTCATGGTTGCCACTGCCGAGCCCCAAGCTTTGGTAAGCATCTTCAACTGTCATAGTAGGGGGTTTCTTCTCAACTTCAGATTTCCATGCCTCCAACACATCTTTCAATAGTTTCACCTGAAAAGGAAGCAAATGCATTGTTTTCTTCACGTAATAGGGATTTTTAAGAAGTTTTTCCAATACAGGATTTATTTTAATTAATTATACGTATTTTTCTGAAACACTAGAATTAGTGTTTCATTTAAAAAGTTAAAATGTGATTGATTTTAAATATTTACATCCAATTGCATTATAAAAATTAAATATTTTAAGATACTTGTGTTGACAGTTCAAAACTAAAATTACATATAATACGAGGGTTGTCCGTAAAATAAGGTCTCCAAGGCGCTAGAGTCGTGGGGAACGCTTTAACGCAAGATCTGGCAACACTGGCGTGTAGCTTGATTCCCCGCCTACAAGTCCCCACCACTCCGAGCTGTCTGCGACGCTTAGTCTTGGCAAATACTTTAACATATTAATACAGGAAACTCATATAAGCTTAGCATTAAGAAATGTGGGACATTGATAGTGGCGTCTTCTAAGCAGTTCGGTGGGCAAGTTTCAGTAAATTTGGATAATAAATTTACAGATTACTGTTTTAAATTCATGTTAATAAATAAAAACCTAACCCTACAAAATGTTATAATCTTAACCACTTATTTAAATTTACAAAGTAAAGTAAAATATCATAATTATCAAATATTATTAATTAAATAAGGCTTTTGCTATAAGAAAGTAAATGACATTTGTTTTAAATGTGCGACAAATGTTTTCGACAGCTGCCAAATACAAATCTTAGTGGCCCACCAAGCCGCACAGAGCGCTGCAGTCAGTGTCACGAGATTTTCGGCGAAGTTTCCTGTATTAATATATTAAAGTATTTGGTCTTGGTTTGGTAGCCGACCGTGATGGAGCTTCCACTCGCCGCTACCGCCAGGTGTGAGTTACATTCTGTGATTCGTTTTTTGTGATCTAAGGACACTACGTCTATAGAAATTTATCGATAGTTATGTGAAGTGTATGGACATCAAAAACGTGCGATAATGGTGCAGAGAGTTTAAAAACGGACGTACAGATGTCCATGATGAACAGCGTGCCGGACGACCATCGGTTTCGGGCGAAATGATTGCAAAAGTGGAGAGGGTAATGCTTGAAGATCGACGGGTGACGATTCGGGAGCTGTGCAAATTGATCCCTAATGTCAGGAAGACTACTATTGACAAGATTTTGGTAGAACATTTGCATTATTACAAGGTGTGTGCAAGGTGGGTCCCCAGAATACTTACCGAAGATCACCAACGGGTTTAAGCGGCCCACAAATTCCTTGATTGCTACGCAGAAGAGGGCGAGAAATTCTTGGATTCAATTGTCACTGGCGACGAAAGCTGGCTACATTACACGACACCAGAGGCAAAAGAACAGTCCCGTCAGTGGCGGCATTCAGGATCGCCGAAACCGTGAAAGTTTAAACAAACATTGTCTGCCAACAAAGTGATGGCGACTGTGTTTTGGGATAGGAAGGGGATATGGTTGTGCGAGTTCATGCCCACCGGGACAACAATAAACGCTGATTGCTACTGTCAAACTTTGAAGAACCTTCGCCGTGCAATTCAAAACAAAAGAAGGGCATGCTGACGAAGGGAGTACGTTTTCATCAGCACAATGCTCGTCCCCACACCGCCCGTGCAACAACCGACCTCATCAGCCAATTTGGATGAGATAAAGTCACACACCTCCCCCTTCAGCCCGGACCTAGTACCAAGTGATTATCAACTCTTTCCTGCGTTGAAGTCACACCTGGGTGGGATGAATTTCAGGACCAACGAGGAGTTGAAAGAAGAGGTTGTACGCTACCTGCGCGCAGCGGCGGAAGAGTTCTATGATATGGGTATACGAAAAATGCTACATCGCATGCAAAAATGCATCGGTCGCAACGGGAATTATGTAGAAAAATAGTAGAAAGTCCAGGCCTTGCAACAATGTATAACTCATAGCAAATAAACGTGTTTTTCTTTGTGAAAAAAAATTGGAAATCTTATTTTATGGACAACCCTCGCAATATTTAATACACAACTTTTTTATAAAACAATTCTTACACCCTTTGAATAAAATTAACGTTAAAATGTAATAATATTTTCCTATACATTAGCACACCGGAATTAGTTCTTCATTAAAAAAGGTATGGCTATGTCACTATTTAAATATGACCAATGATATCATACTCGATGAAGGTAGACAATATACCTTGCAAGTTTTTAAATTACAATTGTAATGTAGAACTACATTTTTTTATTGCCATATTTTATCATTTGACTAAGTTTAAACATGACAGTTAAAAGTAAAATCTATGTAGTCACTATAATCTGGCAACAATGTTAACTTATAAAATATGGGATTCAAACTAGTTTAGGTAAATTGAAAAATATTCTAAGCTTTCTAAGAAAACATAACCTTGAGTAAAATATACCGGTATTCATTTCTATCTTTACAACAAAAATTACTTACTGGATCAGGAATAGGCCAATTCGGAAATTTAGCAGCATCACAGAGATGTCTAAGGTAGAAAATGTTGCAGAAGAGTTCGTGTTCTAGTTGTGGATATCGTACGGCTGGAATAGCAATGTACTGGTATCTTGCCATTGTGTGGCTTCGTAGCCGAGGAGTGAAATCAGCTATGTGGGTTGCTATTTTTTCTATTAACATACGCCTGAAAACAATTCCTCCTTGAGATATTAATAAATACATTTATACACTGAATCATACCGCATTTCCGTATTCCAAATAGCTTCTGGTGTATCAAACTCCCCTAAAAATATTTGTGCAAATTTCTCAGCACCATGATTTTCAAGATAGTTGACCATGGCTTCAGGCAATAACTGTCCTAGGATGCTTCTAGCCATGATATCCGAGCTTGTCTAAAAATGACTCATGAATGGGTATCATCAAAAATATTTGTACTTACATCGTCGGACTTAAAAGCTTGCTTCATGTGCGTTAACTGAAGGAACTTGGCAATTGGCAAGACATTGCTACCAGTGTACATCAAAATGAAGAAGAACACTCCAGTAAGATATACCTTGGACATTTCTGGATTGTCCTGCATAACTTCGCACAAAAGTGTAGCAACTTTTTCAACTAATATTGGATCAAACGTTAGAAGCAACTGTACGATATGTCCCAGACATAACGACTCAGTTAGCAGACGTTTCACTTTGGGTAAGGGTCTAATTATTGCATTGTCGTCATCTCTGCATCAAAATAAAATTATTACTCTTAGCAATAATTAAGGGTTAGTTTTGAATGTACCCACCTGCTGGGAAAGTATTGGCACATTCTAATTAAAACATTTAATATAAGCGTGGCAAGCTCGCTCTCATTAAGTACAGGGGTGCCCTTGGCTATTAAACACCATTTAAGTTGAGGTAACTGAACCACCGACCGCCACCCATCCAATCCGCTTGCCCAGCAGCGTGTTCTTGGATTGATGATGCCTTTGTTGTATAATTCCTTTATCTATTAAAATTAAACACATAAAACAAATAAATACTTGTATTTCTTGGCTGTAGTACTAATAATAAACAAAATACTGTTGAATACCTAATAACATTGATGTCATCTATAGCACCCATAAAAAATTTGCTACTAAACTTGAAATCACATTTTCATTCATCAATTTAAAAATTTTACATTCGTTCTGTCTATAGCACCCAATACATTTATTCATTTTTATAAAGGTAATAATATTTAAACATAATTATTCGGTCATAACACCATTTATAAATGTGTTACTGAGAAATTAGAGTAATTATTCCTTAATCTAAGTTAAACACGGGAGCACTTTAACAACAGTCCCATAATGTAATAATTTACCTCTTGGAAGCTAACGGGGCCTTTTCTGCCCCCTTCTTCGCCGGTGTTATAATACCATTCCTTTTCCTGGACCAGTTGCATGCCTGGCCCAGCCTCTATCACATTTGTTTGTGTGGGTATCACAGCTCGAGAAGTGTGCAAGTGGGCTAAAGTAAGGAGGTCAACTAAAATGCGAATTCCACCGGCTTCAAGTAGGTCCCGCACGTTGCGATGGTGCAAAA
>JABXWE010034744.1:0-20043 GCA_014611495.1 Limonius californicus
TATATTTATATGAGTATGTAAAAAATGTAGCTAAACGTAAATGCTACAACAGGGCACATTTTTTCGACATAAACCAACATTTGTTATTTACTGTTTTAAAACTAAATTGACAATACAGAATAAAACGTATATACAAGATCGTATCGCTGCTTTGTTATGCGATTGCAAAATGTAGTTTTGCGCAGAAATAATTGAAATATAGTTATTTAAGAAATCATTCCTTGTTTTCAAAAGTAATATCAATTATATTAATTCAGATTAAAAATTTAGCTTTTCGCAGTAAAACGTAAATTGAGAGTAGGGGAGACTGTTGTACCTTGAATACAATGTACCTTGAAACACTTTTTACAACTTAATAGTTACGCTATCTAGCGGCATGCGGTGATAATAAGGTATAGAATATGACTTGCCTAGAACCTGGGAGAAGTTTGAGAGTTCGCTATAAAGTGTGTTGATAATTAGCGGTGAATTTATTTTTTGTGGACAAAAAGTGCGATATTTTGATACCGGTTTTTCCCTTTTATTTGGACTTGTGCTTGTTAGCTTTGATTTCTGGTCGACTGTGGATAGAAACCAATATCTGGTAAGTAATTTCCCGCGTTAAAATTGCCTGAAAAAGCTAACCTAAAAATGTTATACACGATTCTTTATCTTTTGGCACTCTCTTGTACCTTGAAACGGCGTTTCAAGGTACATTATGTGACTTGTGTTTCCATTAACATAACAATTAAGTACATTGTGGGGTTTTTGTTTTAGAATAGCTATGCAAAGAAGCAACAGCGGCAAAACGAGACCGCCAGTGAATGCGACCGCAATTGAAAGAGCCATGGAGGCAATCAATGCGCCGGCAGAAACTAGAATATCTATTCGCGAGGCAAGCAAAGTTTACAAGGTGTCACTGGCAACTTTATCGCTGCGAATTTAAAGGTTCGATAAAGGCAATCATAGAGTGAGTTTCCTGAAACATTTTACATTTGTGGTGAATATGAGGTGTGTGAATTATGAAGAAGTTATTCTATCATTGATGCAGAGAGAGACAAATAGTTTTTGTGAACAGAATAAAACTGAGAAATTTGGGAAGCAACTTGGGCACTATTTTTGCATAGTTCAATATAATTGGCCACGCCATAAAATTGGCTTACTTAAGGAGTGTCGTCGGGAAGCTGGCTTTCAAGTTTGCAAGTGGTAAAATGGATAGAGAATTGTACAGTCATATTGGGACTTGGGAAAAACACACATACAATCTGTTTATAATGCGGTAGAACGTTTGAGTTGTGTTTAAGAGGGCCTTGTAATTGTATATGAACCTATGTAAGACATGTTCAAAAAAACTGAAGTATTAAACGAGAGAAAGAACTAGTAGTCAATGGTGTACGAAGCTGGTCAGGCGTATAATTAATGATTGAATAGACTTATATTTTTTACGTAAGAGAGATATAAATAGGCGGTTGATAATGGTACCAGAATAACATGATACGTAATTTGGACACAAAGGAATGAAAACGTGAGGCCTACCAACGTACAATATAAGCAAAGACAGAATAATCGTGGCGCCAAAAAAGGGAAGTAAAAATCAGATTTGGGGTAAAGATGTGACCTAGCAGAAACGTGGCCATTGGTAACGTTTTAATGCGCAATTTAAATGAATTGGCAACCATATCCCCATGCCATTGCTGATTTAATTTCTGGCACAACTGTTAATACTTTTTAAAGTTAATTGTATCCTTGTCAAGAAGAATTTAGGGTATTAGAATCATTTTAAGAAATTGACAGAAATGGAATTGACACTTCTGTCAATATATGCCATTGCTGATTTAATTTCTGGCACAACTGTTAATACTTTTTAAAGTTAATTGTATCCTTGTCAAGAAGAATTTAGGGTATTAGAATCATTTTAAGAAATTGACAGAAATGGAATTGACACTTCTGTCAATATATGCCATTGCTGATTTAATTTCTGGCACAACTGTTAATACTTTTTAAAGTTAATTGTATCCTTGTCAAGAAGAATTTAGGGTATTAGAATCATTTTAAGAAATTGACAGAAATGGAATTGACACTTCTGTCAATATATGCCATTGCTGATTTAATTTCTGGCACAACTGTTAATACTTTTTAAAGTTAATTGTATCCTTGTCAAGAAGAATTTAGGGTATTAGAATCATTTTAAGAAATTGACAGAAATGGAATTGACACTTCTGTCAATATATGCCATTGCTGATTTAATTTCTGGCACAACTGTTAATACTTTTTAAAGTTAATTGTATCCTTGTCAAGAAGAATTTAGGGTATTAGAATCATTTTAAGAAATTGACAGAAATGGAATTGACACTTCTGTCAATATATGCCATTGCTGATTTAATTTCTGGCACAACTGTTAATACTTTTTAAAGTTAATTGTATCCTTGTCAAGAAGAATTTAGGGTATTAGAATCATTTTAAGAAATTGACAGAAATGGAATTGACACTTCTGTCAATATATGCCATTGCTGATTTAATTTCTGGCACAACTGTTAATACTTTTTAAAGTTAATTGTATCCTTGTCAAGAAGAATTTAGGGTATTAGAATCATTTTAAGAAATTGACAGAAATGGAATTGACACTTCTGTCAATATATGCCATTGCTGATTTAATTTCTGGCACAACTGTTAATACTTTTTAAAGTTAATTGTATCCTTGTCAAGAAGAATTTAGGGTATTAGAATCATTTTAAGAAATTGACAGAAACGGAATTGACACTTCTGTCAATATATGCCACTGCAGATTTAATTTCTGGCACAACTGTTAATACTCTTTAAAGTTAATTGTATCCTTGTCAAGAAGAATTTAGGGTGTTAGAATCATTTTAAGAAATTGACAGTTCTATCAGTATTATTTAAGTTCTGTCGCGGTATAAGACAAAAACATGTAATGCAACGCAGTTTGACTTGAACAAATTTTTTCTATTTTGCTCATATTTACTGAAGGTACTGTATCATTACTTGATGACCCAATATATTTCAGATCTTGGTGTAAGTATATGACAACAGAGAATGGCTGAAGTATAGTAAAATTAGATTTTTGTGTTGTTTGCTATACCAGCTTGTAAAAAAAAAATAAAAACACTTCTTATATTTTCAGTATAAACCTAATTTTAATGAGGAAAATTAAAGATCACATTTGAGAAAGATCTATTAATAAATAACATATGAATGTCATGTTTTGTATCAACTCACCCAAGCAAAAAAACTACACATCAAAACGAAAAAATAACCGGAATGTTCAACAGACAACAAAAAAACATCAACTCAGTGATAAAGGTTCCTTACCTTAATGTCCCCGATTCCCTGACACATTTTGCGCAACTTAACGTCGGTTGTACCGGCCGCTAGGTTGCTGACAACAACAAGAGACGTGTCGACTAACGACTGATCTTTAGCGAGAATTTTACGGTTTGACAGGAAAGAAGCTAAATGTTGCTTATCATAGTTAGCCTCGTCATTATCAGTATTTATAATTTTGATGTTCCTATTATTTTGTTGGTTTTGTTGCTGCTGGTGAGCAAACACGTTACGGGTAACTTGTGGTCTATTATTCTGCATAGGTTGAACGGGCTGGGTACTTCGTAGCACTTGCAGATTTCTTTGAGGTATTTGACGTGGTTTTGACTGTTGCTGCCGCTGTAGTTGTGCTTGCTGACGAACCACAGGGGTTACCTGAACATTTGGTGGATTTTCAGCAACAGATGATCCTTCAGATTGTTTTAATTTTTGTGCTTGTTGTCTTCTACGTAATTCTTTTGTCTGCCAAAATTCGTCACGTAATCTTTTTTGTTCTTCTACCCTTCTTCTGTAAGCCTTTGTCTCTTCATCATCATCTTCTTCTTGCAGCTTCTCCTGTCAGAATGATAATATCACACAGAGTAAGTACAACAGCATGAAAATGGACATTAATAAACATAAAATCCAAATATATCCTTCAATAAAAAGGGCCTAACCTTTCAGCAACTTTATTATGCAATCTAGACGCAATAAACCATATGTATTACTAACTGGTAGGAATGGAAATGCTGCTTTTAATCTTTGTTTAATACTCAGTTCAAACAAGTTGCATGAATAAAACACATGTTGTAGTCACATTGTTTTAATTGAAGACGGATAATTAAAAATTTACGTTTTAAATATTCGTTTGTGCAAGAAAATCTAAACATTCACTGAATATTCTATTTATGATAAAAAGTTGACCAATGTTTATTAAAATCGTTCAAATGTGGAGATGTTTCAACATTACCAAATGTGTAATTTATTTACCGTTTAACAATATACAGTCTGTTGAAAAAAATGCTATGGGGAATGAAGTTGTTAATGCAAAGGTTGCGAAATGCCACTTAGCGTTAAAAGAAGTATTTATACAGTTTGTTGTTGTAAGTACTGAGTGGAATTATTATCATTAGCCCGCAACATCCCATTGTTGGGCAAGAGCCTCCCCAGTAAGGGGGGTTGTTGATCTACTCTCTCATAGTGATCAATCCTCGCGGAAGAGAGTTAACGCAACCTTCGGGTCACCCATCCGAGTACTGACCAGAGACCACGCTGCCTTAACTCTCCTGATCGTACGTGAACGGGCGACAAATGTGCGCAACCCAGGACCTACTGAGTGGAATAGGAATGTTTAAAAAAGATGGCAAGCAGAAAATTAATCCCAAAACAAAATTCTGGTAGTTAATTAACCAAGGTTTAATAACTAAGTCCCCATAGAAAAGCTGAAAGAAAAATAACCGAAAGAACAATATAGTAATAAGAAGTAACGATTTCCGCGCCTAAAAGAAGGCAACCCTTTTTACATATATAGGGATTTTTAATATTTCGAAGTTCGTTCAGGTCAAGACGACGCAGTGCGGTTTTGAGTTTCAAACGTGGGGGGGAAGGAAATTCTAAAAGACCGTTTTCCGTAATTAGGTCAGTGGGTTGAGTATTGTGAGTATTACCGGAAGTATATTGTGAAAAGTGAGCTATTTCTGTAATTCGCTTTGCGATTGGAAATTCATTTTCCGCTTTGAGAATCACTTCACACAGGGGCTTTTCCCATAGTTGAAGGGAAACAAATCTCCAGAAATTTTATTTCCAATATAAAATTTACTCCGGTAAAGAAGATTTTGTTTGGTGTCATGTCAGAGTCCATCAACTGTGAGTTGGTTATGACCAGAAAATTGTTGTGTTGTCTTAATTTCCAGAACCTTAATTCTAATCTCCGATAAATTTAATTAGGCAAAATTCTTACGGCTGGACTTCCGAAATTAAGGCGACGCATTAGAAAAACTCTACATTCATATGTAAGGTGCAAATTGATACGTTGTCCTAGTCGAGTAACCTTGGGAAGGTTTTTCCCGAACCGAGTGGACGCCTGGGACTATAGATAGGGAATCTGGTGTACGGTTGAGCTGATTGCCGCCACATCTCGAACAAGGGAAGTGCATTTAAATTGTACATTGTAAAATTTGTACCGTGTTGTTGACGATTTCATTATCGTTATTTAAGAATTAATTTAGTAATTGATTTGGGGGCCTAGAATTGTGTTATTGGGGCTTTAATTGGGGATATGTGTACATAAGAAATACTATTGTAATATTTCATTTATTAGGGGGAACAATTTTACGTAAAGCATATATACAGGGTACTCCGATAGTGGGTTGATATTGCGTTTGTAAGAGTTCACAGCGTGCATATTTTTTTTATCGTTTTGATCACGCATGAATTCGTTACTCGGAGGCCTCCCAAGTTACGGATCGCGCTAAAAATTTCTAGTATTTTATTCGAGCAGCGCAATAAAAGTCCGAAAATTGTTTGAGTGTTGTTAATTTAAGTTTCGTTATATTCAGTTCCAGGAACGTAAAGTTGGGACTGCTAATTTATTTGAATTTATTTTTCTTGTATAGAAATATTATAATGGTGGGTTGTGTTTTTATTAAGTAAAAAGAGATTTGATTGCAACTTGTCTTTTATTTTGTCGATGACTTATATTGAATTAAGTTTGCCTAAAGGATTGATAGTAGATATAAATGTAGGTGATTATTTATCTTTGGGTCCGACTTCCCATTTACCACCTCTGACGTTGTTAGTAAATTATAAGTCGGTGGCGCCTATAAATTATTGTTGGAACCTACCCCTTCTTCGATTGGGTTTCCGGGATGCTAACAGCTGTCAACTTGTTAATTCTCTACCTAAGCAGTGGGGTAGTTACGAAGTTGTTTTGTAATTCAACTAATTTTTGTATGTAATAAAGTAAAGGCGTGACAAAGAGAAGATGGAAACGTAAAAGAAACAGTAAAATGCGGAGAGAAAATGAGATGCCAATTAAGGTTACCGTGGAAACAGCACACAGAGTCGAAAAACAAGAAGATCAAAAATTGATAGTAAAACTAAAAGACTTTGAGGAATACAAACAAGCTAGGAAACAAGAAAATATTCATTGATAGTGACGCAACAGTGGAAGAACAGAAAGTGCAAGCTGAACAAGTAATGAAACAAAAAACAACGAACATAAAAGAAAGATAATATGTAATAACAGAAGCTTAAAAGAAAAGTTGAAAAAGCCAGAAATCGTGAACTTCTGGGTTGTTGAGCCTATTTTGAAATTTTGTACTATACGACTGTTACCTCTTAATTTTTGTTTTATCTTTAATAAATAATACATTATTAATGGGCAGAAAAGCAGAATAGGAAGGAGAAGACCTTTTAATGCTTCTGAACAAAATATTCGGTAAAATTATCAAAATTATTTTAGAGATCTGATTTATTATAGGTAAAAACATAATAAGATATTTTTACATGCAATTTAAAACTTGACCAAAAATGGCAGCACTCCTAAATTAATTATCATTAAAATAATAAAAAGACTGTAC
The DNA here is from genome assembly GCA_014611495.1 of Limonius californicus. NCBI lineage: Eukaryota > Metazoa > Arthropoda > Insecta > Coleoptera > Elateridae > Limonius > Limonius californicus. The sequence goes on from JABXWE010034744.1 coordinate 6,882, forward strand.
CAATTAATAATATACAGGGCTTACAAGGACTAGAACAATGCCAAGACACTACACCATTGTGTTGATCTCTAAATTGGTAACTAGAAAATAAAAGCCCTCAGTAATAAAATAACTTTCAATACTTATAACCTTAACCTTTTTATCTCAACCAAGGCAAAATTTTTCTTACATTTCTACAGCAAGGCTAGGACAGTCGATTTTAGTTTGAAAATTTATAGATACTGTACTAATTATTAACTTCAGATATGGAGTTTCTTGTACCAACTAAACGCTAATTAAAATGGTTTTCAAATATTGTAATAAAGTAAACTGTGTTCGATTAAAAAAATCCAGAAATAACATCCAACTTTTTTCAATCAATCGTACATGGTTACCTTTATTAATAACAAAAGTCTTTAAATATTTATCTCAACTATTGTTCGTACTGAAATGATGGAATTCTATTATGCTAAACCTCCACTGTTATACATCTAAAAAACCAAAAAAAGGTTCCATAAAAAATAAGTTTGGCCTGGTACTCTTTTTAAAACACCCTATAGAATCAATTTTTTTAACTAGCAGCCTATGGCTGTATACTATGTACATCATTTCAAATAAATAGAAAATTTAACTCTCACCTCTTTCACAGTTGTGTCGGGTGTTTCTACTTCTACTGTTTGCACAGTCGGAACTTCATGAAGGTTTGTGGAAGTCTGGTTACGTTTCTTCTTCCGCAAGTCTTGGTTATTATCCACCTTCCTTTTGCTTGGGCTCATCTTCTGGTTAAACTGTGCCTTTCCCTGGTTGAAGTTGGGCTTTGGTCTTGCAAATCGTTGGTTTCTAAACTGATTATTGTTGTTTTGATTATTACCAACAAATCTATTGTTAGTTTGCTGGTGAAATTGTTGAGTTGGTGGTGGAGGCATGAAATGATTATTAGGCTGTTGCTGAAACGCCACGTTTGAATGGTTTGGTTGAAATCCAGGATGGTAGCCAGGGTCAGCGGGCTGATTGTACTGGTTAGGTGGAGGAACAAACTGTGAATTATTGAACATGGGAGGTTGGCCGTTCATATTCTGGTTGTGAAACAAAGGAGGTGGAGTGAACTGAGGTGGTGGCTGGCTGAACTGTGGCGCAGGATTATTGAACATGGCAGGAGAAGGTAGTGGTTGCATGAATACATGTTGGCTGTTGTTCATGGCCATTTGTGGAGGTACCTGAAATTATAAATTTTTAAGAACCTTCTACTGCTGTTCATTGTTGATTTTTACCTGGTTGAATGTATTCGGTTGGTACTGATTCCATGCAGGAACCTGCACAAAAAGAAAAATTACTATATTGCCACAGATTATTATTATTATTAACTTATAAATAACAAAATACTAAACGGTTCATAACCCAGAAGTATTAGGTATTAAAAAATGAATTGATTTAATTGGAAACTTGTCATTTTCCACAAGGTTCATTAAATAGAATACTAAATGTAAATATACAGTGCATTCAATTCAAGATAAGCAAGACATGCATGTGGATCTTCTAAGTAGTTGGAGATAGATTCAGTTAAATGAGAAGAAATGTTCAGCGCCCCAAAGACTTCTGCTAATTATTGAGATACTGAACTTTTTTTCGTTTTTTCCTAAATATATATCTCTTATCTTGTATATACTGTATACATTCTACACATGACAAACACCTGTAGAGGAACAATCCTATTTTGCATAGACTCTACATACAAAAATTACTTTATATAAAAATTGGACCTTCAAATTTGCGAAGGAAATAGCTTACACGAATAGCAAATATTAACAAAATCATACAAATAATCTTAATACATATACAGGGTGGGGCAATGAAACAGCACGTTTCTAAGGAGCTTATATGTTGAGGGTGTGTGTGGTGGGGGAAGTTGGCACTGAACTTCACGTTCCACACACTTGGAAGTTTAGTAACCATGCAGCGTTGGACCGGTGAACAACAAGGTTTCGCTCTTACAGCATATTTAGAAAATGGTCGAAGTTACGTACTTGCACAACGCGAATTTTGCCTACTTTTTCATCTTCCGTCTCATACTTCTGTTTGGGTCAACAACTTAAAAATAATGGGCTAAATAACAAAAGAAGAGGTGGTAGTGTAAGAACTGTTAGGACTCCCGAAAATGTGGAGGCTGTACGCGAAGATCTGCCAGGCGCCACAGCATTACTCTTGGACTTTGAACTCGAACAGTAAGTAGAATTTTCCCTGATTACTTACACCTACACCCGTATAAAATGCAAATAGTCCAAGCTTTGAATCCCACAGATAATCCTAAACGCGTTGATTTTTGTGAGCACATCTTACAGCTGCTTGAAGACAAACCATAGGTCATCGATAATTTATGGATAAGTGATGAAGCTCATTTCCACCTCAGTGGATACGTTAATAAACAGAATTTGCTGGAAACCTTCCTCATTCTAGAACTTCAATGATTTCCTGTGAATGAGAAAACCCAAGATGGAGCAACTAGTCACACAGCCAGGGTCACAATTAACCTTTTGAGAGACTTTTCCCGAAATGAGGATATTCAATGGCCTCCGCGATCGCCCGACCCGATCTCTTGTGATTACTATTTATGGGGATACCTCAAGTCGAACGTTTTTGAGACTTGCCCAGCAACAACACAGGACTTAAAAGTACGGGTTAGAGAAGAAGTGCATGCAATAACAACGGTGGTACTATAACGTGTCAGTAAGAATTTCCGTATGAGACTCAGACAATGTGTACAAAATAATGGTCGCCATCTTTCTGAAGTGGTATTCAAAAAGAGAACTTATTTTGCTTGTATACTAAATTCCATTTGTGCTCTTCATATTTGTTGCAATAAATGAAAAAATAAATGATTAATACCTCTGTTTCACCTCAGACAAATAAACTAGTTTATTTGTCCGAGGGTTTCACCCTGTATAAAATGTAAAAGGACTAAAATGAAGACTGTTCATATACTGAAATCTAGAGTCAAATAACTATTGTATACTTAGGCCACAAAATCATTCTTTAACGTACCGAGAGGAAGATTGCCGCCGAGGCCGCTTGCGGCCAAGGCAAGGCAACCTCGAGGACGTTAAAGAATGACGCGGCCGCAGTGTACACAACATTTTTTGTGCAATTGTGTAGAATCTTCAATAATTATTGATGAAATTTTAAAAATTATAATTTTCGTCATAAATAGAAAGACGGTCGGCTTTCATGTTACCATGGAAATGAGATAAATAATAAATAATTTCTAAAAACTGTCCATTCTCATGCGTCAAAATAAATATAAGTACATATATGTAAGTGACATTTAGTTTAATGGCCGTCGTTATGACAACGGCCGCGAAATTAAATTTTGCGGCCTGCATGGCGTACGCGAAGTTGTTACTTCGCGTACAATTGCACAAAAAACTAATTATTTTCGGTAATAAATTCACAAAGTTAGTAATAATTTGAAATAATATTCCTAATGAATTTCATTCCTCAGTCACTATGAGCTGGGAATCGAAAAGAACATTGACCACAAAAGAGTTGCTGGCATGTCTCGAAGAAGACTCAGATATTGCAAATTCAGAAGATATTCAAGCCATATACATTCCGCCTCCCGTTGAAGAAATGACAGATGAGGAGGATCTTGACAACAATCTTACACAGGAGGGAAATGTTGAACAAGAAATTGCTGGGACATATGAAATTTATGCAGGCAATGCTAACGATTCAGATGAAGATAATATTCCCATAAACGCAATTGCCAATAAAAAGAAAAAATATAGCAAGGAAATCAATAAAAAAAATGTGTAAAACCGAAGTGGGAAATAAATGACACGCCAGTTTTCTCTAGTTTCCCTGTAAGTAATAATAATCACTTATTAGAAAATATTAAACTCTTTCACGGAGGAAAGTCGCCTATTGAAGTATTTTGTTTATTTTTCGATTCCGAAGTAGTTAGCCAAATATAACATTCCTCAAAAACGTATGCAACCCAAAAAAATTGTCATCTCTTCGATATAAACGACAGATGTCAAACAGTTTATTGGAATTTGCATCTTGTCTGGTTATCACACTTTGCCACAACAAGATATGTATTGGTCAAAGGATGAGGACAAAAACGTACAAATTGTTAGAGACACTATGAGCCGCAATAAGTTTAGATGTATCAAACAAAATATTCATTTGTCTGATAATACGCAACTCGACAAAGACGACAAATTTTCTAAACTTAGGCCTATTTTCGATCAAATAAATAAAAAGTTTATGCAATTTGGCATTTTTGAACATAATCTGTCAATCAACGAAGAGATGGTGCCATATTTCGGACGCCATTCATGCAAAATGTTTATCCGAGGAAAACCGGTAAGATTCGGGTTCAAATTATGGTGCCTCTGTTCATTCAAAGGCTATTTATTCCATTTTATACCTTATGGAGACAAGCAGAAAAAAAACAGTAGATTCTAATACTGGTTTAGGAACAAGAGTAGTTCTGAAATTGCTTTCTGTGGTTGAAAAGCCTCAAGAGCATCGAATATTCTTTGACAACTTTTTTTCTTCGTATGCGATTTTTGAAACTCTGAAAGAATTACGATTTTTTGCCACAGGTACCGTACGGGAAAACCGTACTGCAAAATGTCCTTTAGAAAGCAACAAAACTATGGCGAAAAAATCTCGTGTGACACTTGTATGTGCATTTGATTCCAATTTAGAGGTCTTAGTGGTAAAATGGAATGATAATTCCGTCGTTACTGTAATCACCAATACATGCACGGCACTACCTCTTGTTCCAGCGAAACGCTACAATAGAAAAGAACATAAAGAAGTCTTCATACCTCAATCAAATGTTATAGCCGAATACAATAAATTTATGGGTGGGGTAGATCTCCACGATAACGGCATAGCTAATTATCGTATCAGAATAAGGGGTAAAAAATAGTGGTGGCCACTGTTTATCAATATGATAGATAGTAGTGTTGTTAACAGTTGGAAAATTTACAATATAGCGAATGATAGCAAAAATTCTCAGTTAGAATTCCGATCACAACTAGCTATGGGACTTATGAAGTATGAGGGTCATGCAGAAACAAGCAATATTGCCATGGCAGCTACGCATTCAAATTATGGACGCCCATCAAACAATAGTTTACCAGATGAGATTGGACAACATTGGACATCTAATAAGAAGACACGGGAGAAATGCAAGAAAAAAATATAGTCTGCAAAAGTCACACAATTTACTTGTGTAAAAAATGCAAAATTCACCTACATCCCGAATGTTTTGAGCATTTCCACACGGAGTAATTATTATACTGTTTGTTCAGCATGATATAATTCTTTTTATGTATGTTAGCTTTTTGTTTATACGCGTAACAAATACCATTATAATACATGCCAATGGCCAAAGGTGCGTATATGCACCCTTCTGTTTTTTGTACTTTTATTATTTTTTTGTAAATAAAATCACATACACGTCTAAGTTTATACCTCTTAAACAATATGTAACAAAGAAAACTTAAAAAATAATTTTTTTTCTATGTTTGGCGTTTAATGGGTTAAAGCAAGAATGTTAAAAATAGTGAACATGTAATTTTTGTTTACACAATTGTTTTGAATGCGCCAAAAAGATGTGATGGAAGCAACTTTTCAATTTGCCTACATAGTTTCACCAAAAAATTTAAATTCTCGTCTAATGTGTTTGGTGAACCCTCGCAAAACGTTTTTTGTTCATGCTAAACGATGTCAACATACCTGAGGTGGAGGTTGAAATACAGGCTGATACACTGGTGGAGGTGGTTGATACTGTGGTACATTCTGTACTAAACTATTATTATTGTTATGATTATTGCTAATCCATGGCTGAATGTTGGTGATTGTTTCGTTCTGCTTCCTAGTATTCTGCGAGAATGGGGTCACTCTTCCCACCTGATTTTTATTTTGATTAATTCTGTGACGGGCATCCCATGCCAAACGAGCTGCAATCAACAACAAATGTATTTAATGTTTTCAAAAATTTTCAAAGTAATACTTTACCATCATTATTGATGTGAACCTGCCCCTTAAAATGTGGATTAATGAGAACAGTTTTATTATCTGGACGGTGTATCTGATTGTTGCGCTGGTTGCCACCACCTCTGCCTCGTCCTCTCATTTGTCCACCTCTTGGGCCATTCCGATTTTGATTATTATTACGCATTGCTGATTGCACAGCAACTGCATCTACAGAAAAATTATTATTACATACTATACAAGGCGACTATAGGCAATTCAAGCTAAGCAATACGCCCTCTGGCGGAATTGTGATGAACTCCTGAAACACAGGCGCTAGTGACAATTCCAATATAATCATTTGGTTTTAATAAATTATTGTAAGGTACATTCGTGTATTATAAAATATATTTAAGCAACTAAAACGTCAATACTTGAAGAATGGAGTTTCCCCCAAAGAAGGAAAGCAATGACAAAACGTTTTGTTGCATGTTTAATTGCGATTCTAAAAGCAAAAGGTGCCGTAACCTAGCTTTTCATTATTTTCCAAAAGCGGGAGCTAGAAATGTTGCAGTAGTGAACATATTTGGCCTAACTGAAATAATTGACCTCAGGATCGTTTAACCATTCGGGATAGAATCATTCAGACTTTCATTAAGTTGAAAAATAACTCGTCGTATGTTGTTTTAAGCCTATTGTTTGGTGGTTCATCTTCACAAACGTGTAAACCCGTATTTTATACTATGTTGAATGTTCTGTACGTAGTACTTAGTCGTACAATTTATTTTCCTAGTCGTGATGAAATTTTAGCAAATCTACCTACATGTTTCAGTAAGTTTAAAAATGTTAGAGTCGTTATTGATTGTACAGAAATTTTTTTACAATGTTCTAATTGTCTGTGTTGTCGAATTCGAACTTACTCGCATTATAAATAATAATTATAAATAAATTATTGTCACTCATAATTACGGCCAAAATCGAACAAGAACAAAAAAATACACACATTCACTAAATCACTACACTGCGCAACGATTTATTTACAACCTGCTGGCGAGTGAGACTGTGTTTCACCTAAAACAGCTGATTGTGTGCGCGCGGGAAAAGTTAATTTGAATCGCCTATATTCGTGTGTAATTCCCTTATCCTTTATTACTTAAAATATCGAAAAATGCTATCAAGAAAATTTGTAAGGATTTAATTTTTTCCACATAACCTAAAACTAGGTGTTTTTAGAGCAGATATTTTTGATCGAGTCTGAGAAAGCTACACCTAATCTTTCAAATAGAACAACCAATACGTTACTAAAACATTAATTTCCTCCTTGTTAAGGATTTATCGGAGTATAAACTGCGATGTTTTTCTATTATTCCAGCTTTTGTATATGTTCACTAAATTTGTGGCCATATTCTCTTGTAACTAATAAAACTAATTATTGCTAGTTTTCTTAAGAGGTTATTAACATTTCCCGGAACATTCCCTACATTTTTTTTTAATAGTATTTTATTGATAATTTATTAATAAAGCAGATCAGTCCAATACTAACTAGACACCCTGTACACTTCTGCATAATTATTACCTAGCGAATCTGGAATATTATTATAGCATTTTGAACCAGGGTTTTGGCGTTCATTCTTAAATTTATCAGTATTTCTTTCACGTTCTTCTAGGTTACTTTGATTTAGTGAGCTTGTGTCTGTTTCGGGCTGTGTCGTGGAGCTCACAGCCGCAGCATTCGACAGATGCAAGTTGCTTCCGTCTCCGACATGGGAAGCCCCTTCATCATCTTCCAATTCCACATCTGGTGCTTCTAGGTCAAGTATATCCTCAGTGTCTGGTTCCTCAGGTTCGTGATCGAGTTCCTCAGTGTCGTCATGGTATGCAGTTGAATGTTTGATTTCTCCAAAATCTGGATCATCGAAACCTTCCAATAATGCATCTTCGTCGGCATTAACCAAGTCTCCAAAATCACTGCCGTCTCCATACTTCCCCACAATTCCATCCAACAGCCGGGACTCGCTACAAAACAAAGTGAGGTTAATGTAACAATTATTAGCAGTATTGGGCCGCTAACCAAAAGAATCATCACAAAAAATCGACAATTCCCATTTATATACTACAAAACTAAGCAATAAAACTAGTGAGATTAATTTTATAATTTGCAATATGCTTTTGAAAATATATTAAGAAAAAGAAATTTTCTGATCTCCAAACGAAAAATATCATCTACAACCTTCATTTAAAGGTTTCAAGGTTTTATGTACATTTTTACATGCATATTACACCCGTGAAGAGAGTAATAATCATTACATTGTTGTAAATAATATTCACAAAATGAAAACTAAAATCCTTTAACACTATAGCTTTGTTTATTATATTTAATTACATTATTGTGTTAATGTATCTTGTATAATTTGGCGCAATTCTGTATATATAAATAATAAATTGCTTAAAAAGATAAGAGTGCTAAAGCGATTAATAGGCTTATAGTAAATATACTTACGCGTCTGGATCCGCCATTACAAGTTTTCAAAACAAACAATATTAATGTCACTTTTTGCCAATTCAATATTTTAAACTCATTCGTACGGAGAGAATAAAATCAAAACTAAGAAACCAAAGCGAAGTCTATAATATTTTTCAATAGACCAGCAGAGAATATTTTTACCCAACGAACGGAACTAAACCTAACAAGGATGAGGCGGAACCAGGCGGTACTAAAATGTGTGCTGATTTTACTGCCATCTCTGAACGCTTAAACCGAGAAACTCACCTACATTTTAGATAAAAACCTCTAGGGTTCAGTGCCAATAGATGGAGCCGGTATAGAAAGATTCTTAATTCTTATTTAAGCATAGAAATTGCTTCGACAACTGTATTTTTGTTTGTTAAATTGTTTCTTGCCTTGCTTGCTTGCTTGCCTGCTTTGAAAGAGCGAGATCTAGGACGCGGTTTTCCAAGCATCTCTATGCACTTAGGCCACATTTGGCCCATTCTTGCCTTACTTCGTTGAAATTCATACATATTTATATTTCAATAATAATAATAAACTCAATTGCAACAGGTATTTATTTGTTGTGCTTTATACGTATTTAGACATTTTACGTCATTTAATAGTTATTTATGATATAAAGTTAGTGATATTAACGTTAAGACTGATATATTTGAAATTGCACCTAAGAAATGTACCTATAGTTATAAAACATAACAGTAAACCATGGTTTTGCCCGGAAATTAGGGACATACTTAAAATAAGAGATGATCTGTTTAATAGGTTCAAGTTCACTAGGGATATTAATGATTGGATGCAGTATAAATCGTACCGAAATAATGTAAATTTAATTCGAGTCAAGAAAATGCAGTACTATGAAGAAACGATTGCGACCATATCGTAGGTTCCTTATTTATCGACGGAAACCTTACTGGGGAATAGTACTTGAACATGCTGGAAAACCTCATCCATCCGTTAATATTTGAGATTTCTGAAAGTAATCCAAACGAATTTGATATGGATATTATATTCCAGCAAGATGGTGCTCCTCCGCATTTTAGCAGACAAGTTCGCAATTATCTTGATGCAACGTATCCTCGACGATGGATTGGCCAGAACGGTCTCCGTGATCCCCTGACCTGACTCCGTTGGACTTTCTTCAATGGTGAACATTTCGAAGCATACCTTTTTTGCTTTAATTCTTAATTTTTTCCATAAGCTTGTTATTTTCAATCTGTCATTTTTTGTGGATGAATATTTTTTACGAAACTCAAGGTTCAGACGCAGAATTAAAATACCTTTCAAATGAGGTGTCAGTCGATCCCCGTTGCCATTTAAAAATAGTTCAAGATGGCGCTTAGCCGCAATTTTGAAAGTTATAAAATTTAAATGTGCGCTAAAAAGTAGTATTTAGTCTCCCATTAGAGAACACAAAATTTTGTAAAGAAATATGAAGTCGTTCAAAAGTTAGTAGGGGGAGGACATTTTTCGACCGCACTGTATGAACAAAAAGTACTCAAATTTCCAAATCAATATGATATACAGGAACGTTAATTAAATTACTTGCTACAGAAAACAACTACAAGTTAACTATTTTAGAAATTATTTAAGTGTATGTAAATTCTATTCAACTGTGCGAAATAAATGAAAGTACGATGAAATTTTGTATCTGCATTATATTAATTTTTACATCCCAGTGAATCATTATGAATGAATTTTAAGAGATATTTCCCAGATGAGGAAGTGGAATTTTTAGTTTTATCAATTCTAACATTTCAAAGTTGTCACCTGGAATTTTAAGCAAGTAGAGATCGTCTTTTAAGGTGTGGATTTTAATGCAGAATGTACGAAATATCACACCAAACTTGTGATTACATTCTAGATTCACACAAAATATTAAATAACTGCTATTGGTTATTCTGGTTTAAAATAACTTTTAATTTCGCCTACAATATTCCTGTAAAAAATATACTGTTATAAATTATATGTACTGCATTACGGATACCAGAAATTAAAGCAAAAGTTTAAAAATTAAAATGCACCCCTCCTTGTTGAAACCTCACCGGCCGCAACTCAAGATCTATGTACTGTAGGTTGCCTTGTAAGTTTCCACCAATCAGAGTGCAGCAGGCGACGCGTCACTCGGAGGAATGAGCAGAACGGTAGTCGCGTAATGTAATATGAATTAAGGACGGAATATACCTACCTAATGGGTAAAAAGCATAAAGTTAATAAAGGTGTAGATATTAAATAATGCAATAAAAGAGTTTATTTTAGTATTTTATTTATGAATACAACATGTCCTATTGTTATGATTATATTATTAATTAACGAGAATTAAATTATTATATAATTTTTTTTAATTTCTTGATAGTCTTTCCTTTCATGTCATAGTCTTCATCGGTCGCTTTTCTTTTGAATGCATTTGTATTTTTTATTGATATTAAAAATTTTATTCGCATGAAGACCCTTTGTCGACTAAAGGACTGAATGAGAGTCTTATCTACATCTGGCACTTTTTTTGTTAAAAAGGCAGCAGTTCTTTTGATTATTTTATTTTTAAATTTAAAAGAATTCTTATGAAGCAGTATAAAATATTTTTCCAGCAATTTAACGGATTCTAACCAAGAATTTGAAGGTTGGATAAGACCGCCAAATGACAAACTCTGTACCCATGACGGCATACTGTATGAATTCAAATTTATAGGTTCAGTTTTATAAGTATAGCATCCCAAGTTTGGAAACTCCTTTTGATGCTTTCTTGCCAGATACCCAGCTATATAAGTTAGACCGTCCTCTTCTGATTGCTTTGAAGAAGTTGCTATTGGGGCATTTCTAAAACTTCCACTACTTGAGGAAATGCTTACGGAATCAGAAGTTTCTGATTGCTTTGAAGAAGTTGCTATTGGGGCATTTCTAAAACTTCCACTACTTGAGGAAATGCTTTCGGAATCAGAAGATGCATCATTTTCTGTTGATGCAAGGGTTGCCTCGGGAAGTTGCAGCTTAGTAATTTTAGCTTGCTTAAGAGCACTAGCGACAACATATTGCTCGGAGTCTAATCCCTCATGATGTTGGAAATTGGTGTTTGATTGAACGATTCCTGGATTTTTTCCCAAGAGTATCATTCTAACTCGGTATATAGCATCAAGGGGGGAAGGATGATCGTGTAAACACAACAAATACAACCCTTATTTGAGTTGGAGTTAAAAAATTGGAGAAAATTTCAGCAACTTTCGTGGTGACACTCATATCGCTATCATGCGTTTGACTTTTAATTATGTTTTCCAGTTCAAGTACCCTATTTTTTAAATCGGATATTTTAATTCGTGCTTCTTCCCAACTTTTTTTCAAAGATTCATTTTCTTTAGTCATGGTATCACACTGCCTTTTTAAACTGTCTATGTCGCTCTCTTGACTTGTTGATGGCAAAGTTTCTAAAAGTTCCTCTTCCAAAGGAGCTTCGCTAACGAAAAGATCCATCACAATTTCCTTTTGTTTCTTGGCAAGTGCGCGTTCGTCTCGAGCTGTTTTAGACTGACATCGGGCGTCAGGCGAGGTCTCTAATTCTGGCAACAAATTTGTAGGTGGAACCGCTGAAAATGATAATTAACAATTAATAATGATTTTCTTTCAAATTCTAGTAGGTAAAAAGAAGAAAATAATATACATATATATATATTATAGGTATGTACTTGGAACACTAGCGTAATATTCAGACACCCAAGTCATTAAATTATACCTTATTTACCTGAACTTTTTAGTTTTTTCGGGATGGTGTTCAACAAATGTGCCTTCATATCGTCTTCAAAATCTTGCCTGGTAAAATGATGACTACAAACTCGGCTATTTTCGGGTTTGAATTTGTCTTTTGGATGGCACTTTTGTATCCATTGTTTCCGAATATTTGTATCTTTCGGAAACCGAAAAAATAAAATATTTTCTTGGTCTGTCTTAGCCTTAGCAGAATAATTTTTGCAGATGGCCACGGCGCAAGTGTTGCCCCCTGTTGTATTATGTTTATATCAATAATTAATAAGTAACTCGGAAGACTGGAATAACGTTTTTATTAGTATGCATATTCTTACATTGTTCTCACTCTCTACAGATGTCTACCCTGCAGTTCGATCACTCGTGAAGTGGGTTGTTCACCTATACTTCTTTAAGGTGCATTCACTACAACATCTCCCTTTTTTCTTAAAGCTAAATGAAACAGTAATTTTTAACAATGATTGCAGACCTCAACTTAACAAATTAACTAATATCTCTATTCATAACTTAAAAATGCATGATCATAATTAGGTATTATTGCAACAAGGTTATATAAACTTAGGTGACATAATTTCGAAGGAATGATGGCTTTTTAATGAACCGACCTGATCGGGTCTGGACACTATTTGAATTTTTGCCTTCATCTCTTCTTTCTGTCTTAACTATCTTAATATTAGCACTTTCACCACTTTGATTATAACTATTGTCTATCTCTATTGGTTCACTCTGAGGTTTAGCAACAGAGTTATTTTCTAAATAAGAATCTAATACATCCTCAAAATTCTCATCACAAACCTCCTTAACATTACTGTTATTGATTTTGTTCAGAAACCGCCTATTTCTTATGAATGCTTTGTTATTATCAGTTTTTATCACGTATGAACGTGGTCTGTTTGAATCTATTTTAACTACTTTTGAGGGTTGCCATACTTTGCTTCC
>JABXWE010034745.1:0-16185 GCA_014611495.1 Limonius californicus
ATACTCACCATACAATCCACCGCCATACCAAAAAAAAAATTCTGCCCTATAAAGGGTTAACCAACCATTCCAATTCTTTAATTTTTACATTTTTAGTGCGTTTTTGTTAATTTCAAGCATTTGTTACATTTTTTTATTGTTAATAATTAAACCGGTTTAGTATAAAGTGCCTTTCATTTTCCATTAACAAAATATCAGTAGTGCTTAACAAAATCGGAAATACTGGGTGATTCCATATAAGTTTGGGTGTGTGTATAATTTATAAATCAATATCAAGTTTCCCGAATTTTCTTAAAATCACAACAACGCCAAAACTCTGTAACTAACAGAACTTCAACTAAATTACTATCTATCTAATAAAAAGACATGATCGACAATATTTATGTTGAGTAAGAAAAGAAATGAGTATCATGGATTGCCTACAAAAAAAGGTGACTTATTATGTTTCGAATTCTAGGTCGGTTTACGATCCCCTTCAGCTACACTTTTAATAAAAGCGCAACCTAGCAGAATGATTTTCAAGTATTCTGCGGCCCCCTAGAAAACTTATTTTAAGGAATATTTCTTAGTACGCACTTCTTTTTGTACAATGGTATCCTTCAGCTTGATGCTATTAGCGGGCTACTTTCTATCCCGATTCTTATATCCCGGTACATCATAGATAATTACTCAATCATGATTTAATTAATTTCCTTCTGCTACACGGATGCTTTTAACTTGTTTTCTCATTAGAATCATGTCAGAATCGCCAAAGAACCTGTGTGATGGAGCATATTTTAAATTGGCCTTTCTACAAATTTCCCCTAATTTAATGCATAATCGTAAATAAATAAAACCTTATATTTATTTTTTTAGGCTTAAATTATCGGATGGTAAAAATATGCGTTAAATGACCCTTTTTAGCAGGAACGCGAATTTTGCCATTCTTTAAACTACGCCGACCAGTTATTTTTACTCTATCGCGCATACTGTTCGATGTAAAGTAAAGTTAGAAGATCGTGCAGAGTTACAATCAAACGGCATCCAACTTGTAGGGGAAGGTCGGGTAAGTTGACGATGTTAAGCAAAACATAATTTTTTTTAGAAATTCACATTTATTTTTTTATATCGTTTGTTTTATCTGAATTCATAAACAATTAGTTAAGTAAAAATGGCAAACAGTACATGAAAAACTAAACAACTATTCAAGAAAAAACTAAATTGTAATTTACGAAAAACTAGTCATCTTAGGTTAAGATGACGAACCTATGCGGGTAAGATGAAGTATCTAGCACAAATCGCATGTGAACATTTTTGTGCCTGAGTAACTACTACAGGATTCATGCCACCAGTTTTTGCATTTTGAGCACTGAATCCAATCTTCTGTTGGTGGGTCTTCGTAGACTTCTTCACAACCTGGACACGTCGTCTCTTTGTTTTCACTTGTGCGCTGTAATTTAACTTCTTTAGGATTCTTTTTATATGCTTTTTCGCGTTTTTCGATTCGCATCGTTTTATTCTTTTTTTTCAGTTTGTCCATTTCAAGTTTTTCTTCTAGTAGTCTTTTTAGAGGAGTGCCTGTAATTACGCTTGAGGTCATTTTCCGTCCTTTTTTATTTTCTTGTCTCTCATACTTTGGAAAAGGTCTTATTTTCCAAATCGAAACATTATTTCTTGATGCTTTGTGTTCATGATTTCGACTTGGTCCGGCTTCGCATATGTTAGATGGAGCATCGTTTTCCTTTTGGGTTCGACTTGGCCTGGGAGTTTCACATGTATTAATCGATCCAAAAAGGTCTTTTTTTATCTGGGATCTTCTGGAAAGTATTGAAAATGAATTGTCGTTTTCTACCAAATTGCATTTGAATTGCTTTTGGATTGGTGTCACGTGACTGCGAGACGTTTCTGACTTCTGCTTACTTAAAGGTTGATGTTTTTCAAAAACATCTGTTGTTGAGGTGGTTGGTAATGAAGCATCGTTAACGTTGTTTGCAAAGCGAATTAGGGGTAAATCATCATCTGATGAATGATCCAATCCGGATGCTTGTGAAGCGATGGTGGCTCCTACTTCAACAAGGTTAGATTCAAGTGTTACCGGAGCTTCTATTTGATAATTTTCTCTCTCCGTAGTTTCGGCTGTTGCATAATCTTCATCTCCGAAAATGAAAGGGTCAAACGGTTCAATTCCACACCTTCTAAACCCCTTAACAGCGTTACCCACCGTTGCAGATTTTAGGTATGCATTATTAAAAATACGACAAATGTTTTTATCATTAACAGCTTGGCCTGGATTACTAACGACAAAAGAATCACATTCTCGGGAAAAATACGTTTTCAGTGGCCCAAAGAATGATACATCTAACGGCTGTAATCGGTGGGTAGTGTGTGGTGGGAATCCTACCATTACAATCCCATGTTTCCTACAGAAGTTTATACCTTGCAGCGATATATGGGAAGAATGATTGTCAACAAGCAAAAGTACAGGATTGTTGAGGGTGGGGTTCGTATGTTTTTTAAAGTGCTGCAAATACTTTAAAAATATTTCAGTAGACATCCAGCCGTTCTTTTGGCAACTACCCGCAGATCCTGGAGGGGCTCCGAATAACAGTTCGTCCTTCATTCGTATACGATTAAATATAAAAAAAGGAGGCACATAATTTCCAAGTGCGCTAACAGCACACACAATAGTAGTATTTTTTCCACGTTCGGCCGTCACTATTCTGGCTACTCGTCTATTTCCCGTGGGACTTAATATTTTCGGCAGTTTTGTGGGTACAGAAGATAACCCACTTTCATCCGCATTATAAATACGACTTGCGTCAAAGTTGTACTTCTCGCGAACCTCTCTCAAAATTGTCTGAAAAACTTATCAACTGAAACTTTGTTGAATCCCATAAGACGACCTATCGACGTAGCTTCGCCAGTTCTAAGGCTTATACGGTACTTTTTTAAAAAAGACTGTATCCAGTCTTTGCCTGCCATTTTTTGTGTTTGGTTAAATCTATTCGGTATGTTGTTTTGTTCCGCATAGTGAAAAGCCAGTCTTCCAAGTTGTGTTTTTGTAAGTCCAAATGCTCTCTTGTCAATGTCAGTGATATATTTCGCAAGTGATCTTGTTTGCTCCGGGCTAAAGGTATCACGGTATCTGCCGCCATGTTCTGGGAGACTTTCTCCTTCACGTCGTTTTTTTGCATAACGACGCAATGTAGGTTCTGGGATGTCATAACGAGCAGCAGCTCCATTACAGGATTCGCCTTCATCTATTGCATTTAGTGCTGCAATTAGGCTTACTTCGCTCCAAGATCGTCTATCTGACTTCTTTATATAATTCTGAGGCATCCTATAACAAAAATTAAAGAATTACAAAAAGTAGTTAGTGTGCGGTAAAGATGACGTATTTGCGGGTAAGATGACGAACTCGTCAACATACCCGCGTCAACTTACCCATATGTTCAAGATTTTTCAGTAAATATCAACAGAAAATAAGATATTTACTAAATATGCCTCAGCATCTAGTTAAATACATGTATGACTAACAATTTAACTTAATTTTTAGGCAACATACCTTGAAAAATTGCTGAAAACTCTTAAATACTGTACGCAGAATTTTACACCAGCACATCACAATACATTTAACTATGCGTCATTCTCAAACGATTTCACAGGCCCCTGTAATTCCAGTGATAGTTAGTTGAGCTGTGGTAGGTAAGACAGCAGCACCATTGTAAATATTTATTTTAATACGGAGAATAAAAAGACAGCCGTTCGTCATCTTACCCGCTTCCCCTATATAAAATACTCGCGATCAAATTCAGCGTGCGTCCCTGGTATAATTTCAAAATAGGCATTCTGTTGTTTTAAATTATTACAAATAAAAAAGAGTAAAAAAAAAGTAAAGTTTTGAAAAACACTATTTTAGCTGGGACTCAAATAAGGATCGCCGATAATTTGATGTTACATTCGAAACGCACATCGAATCCAACAGTAAATATTCACATTCGGTTCAATTTTCAACACTGTCCAATTTTCGTTTTCTTTATATTATTTAGTATTTTTATCCAGAGAGAGAAAAAAAGCAAATTTTAGAATATACCATTTGACCACGAGATGTTGCAGACTGATAAAAAATTATGTCCTTACATTTGATTGTACATTAAAGTGTTAAGACTATCTAAAAAATTAAATTATGTTACAGTTTAAATCAATTGAAGCACGTATTAGTACAAGAGAGAACGGCAAGTATATCAACCAATTAAATAATTTGTTGATAACCCAAGTAAACAACTATTTAATCTTGTGTCGCAATTAATATTGTTCCAATAGTCGTGCTATATCTATTCGAAAAATTAATTACAACATTTTCTGCATTACATGAGGTATTTCAAAACCAGTGCCTATAAAAAATGCCGTTTGGCCAATGTCTAATAACACACGACATACGAAATATAATTAATTCCAAATATTAATATCATGTGGTTTTTAGAAACAAAACTAAATTAAATTAATTATTATGAGTATAATCTATTAAAACAATTAACATAGTTGTCTCAATCTTACTTGGTTTGGCGGTTTGTTTGTTAAATAATGGTTTAGCGTTTTCGTTTACGGATTGCAATGGAAATGAATTTTTAACACGCAGATTTTATACTGAATATGTTTCGTAAAATATTAGAGGATGCTCCATTTGATATCCGACAAGGCAGAGATGACTGAGAAAAAGTGCACAGTAAGGAACGAAGAGGGAGACAACAAAAAGTGTTGATGGGAAAGTGAACAAAAAAATTCGTGAAGATTGGCATTCCACGATGTCGGAAATTTTCCTCAAATTTCACGTACGATACTATATGAAGTTGTCACGAACAGGCTGCAATACCATCGGTACGAAACTGATAGCAATGATTACCTGAATCACATCATGCCTGGCGCGAGACTTGGATTTCGTACACAAATGTTGAAACCAAGCTACAGCCAATGCAGTGGAAACGTTCCCGCAAAGCCAAACAGTTTAAACAAACATTCGAGTACAGAAAGCTTATGGGTACTGTTTTTGGGACAGGAAAGTCGTATTGTTGGTTGTATAACGTTACGGGCGCTTGTGTTGTGTTTATCTTTTATTCGTCGTGATTCGTCGTTATCGTCATAGATTCCGATCTACAGTAGTTGAACTAAATACGTGAAATAAAACACCAGAGAGGTTTAATACTTTTATTAATGTCAATATTAGCTGCGGACAGTGCAGTATAACTACCTCCGAAGGTGCAAGGGGAATTATTAAGGAACTGGAAACTGCTGCTGAGATACCTCGAAGCGCAATCATCCAGAGAAGCCGTAAGCTGCTGAGATACTTCAAAGCGCCGCTGGCAGGTGAAGGGTTAAGGGAACTTGACGCTGCAGCCGAGATACCTCAAAGCGCAATCGTCAAGGGATGCCGTAGCTGCCGAAATACCTCAAAGCGCAGGCAGGTGAAGGGTTAAGGGAACTTGACGCTGCAGCCGAGATACCTCAAAGCGCAAGGGATGCCGTAGTTGCCGATATACCTCAAAGCGCTGGCAGGTGAAGGGTTAAGGGAACTTGTAAAGGAACTGTGCTTCTTGATGTTTAGATCAAGAATCCTTTCAGAACAACTTACTTCTGCTTTTATAGGCCAAAAACGGGTGTTGGATCGTGAGAGCCCACTGCACGTGTACCGCCCCAGTAATTTTGGAACTAATAATTATCGTAAAAATAAGTTATTTATCTGTTAAAAATCTGAAGAACCAAACTAAATAAATAACTCTCCTAATTTAGTATTTAATTAACACGACCATGCGTGGAATATCACACATGAGGGTTTAGTTCAACAAAAAAAAGTAATAATTTAGGTAGCTATGTGCTAACAATTTATCCCAAGAACAGACCGCGCTAAAGGCACCTGTCATGGAATATCTTACGTACTTGAGATCAACTAATTCAAAATCATATTGTTACCCTATTTACCAGCAATAAATAGCTGAAATAACACGCTGAAAAGGAATGCTTTAAATATGGAATCATAACATTCATCTTCGAATGGGTAGTTGTTTTATAATTCCATTCATTGTATATGAAAGTTGATGTTTATTTTGTTCGTAGCCCTCATAAATTAGGTCTACTCGTAAAGGACAGACCCTTTACAAAAAATAAACACTTATGGAGGAACGGCCGTTCCCAAGATCAATGAAGCTTGATTTCTAAACGCCAACTAAGATTAATTAGCAGTTACATTTTACATGAAATATTTATGCGAGTATAGATTAAAAATTTAAATTATGAGCATAATGTCCCAAAGTTCAACTGTCTGTAATAATATAAACATAATGGCAAATGCGATCTGCCACAGTTGATTCACTGAAACATAGTACGAAAATTAACGCAGACGTGTAAGGTGAGACCTTAAGAATATTGCGAAAGGCAATTGAGAACAAAAAGCAAGGATTGCTGACCTATGGAGTCGTACTATTGCATGATAACGCACGATCGCACGTGGCCGCTCGAACTGTGCAACTCGTTGAGGAATTCAATTGGGAATTTTTTAAGTATCCCCGACTTAGCGCCGAGTGACTATAACCTCTTTCTCCAAATTAAGGTTTTTTTAAGAACCCACGACCGTTTTCTTGCCGACGATGACGACCTGAACAGGAAGGTAAAAAATTGGTTTTCGCCATAGGTGGCAAACTTCTACGATAAAGATAGACAAAAGCTTGTATCACGATATGATAAGTGTTTGAATTCGAATGGGTGGCTACATATAAAAGATAGTTTAAGAATGTATTTTAAATTTCAGCATAATCAATTTTTATCAACTTTCTGGCTTCCCGAGAATCATCGAGACACACCTGTTTCAAGGTGTGGGATTTAACATTAAATGTTCTACCTACCTAGGGTTTGTTTCTGTTTGTTACAAGATTTGCCACGTTGGGAGTTTAATCGCCATAATCTTCCACAGTGGCTAGCCAGGTTGGAAGACGATTTGGGAAAGGATGAAGATTGGTGTGGGTATCAGTAACAGGATACAGTAGAGCTAGGACATGATTTCCACGGTAAATGTAGTGGGGGAAATCAAGAGCCTGCCTGGGCAGGGTTGCTAAGTTTCTGAAGTATATCTAACCTCAGTTGGGAGCAGTGATGAGTACATACCCGGTACCGCGTGTAGCACAAGACAAGAGAAGGTAGAAACAGAGAGAAGAGCAATATCCAGGAGTGTATAAGATGGGGCTGCTAAAGAAGAAACGAAGGAGAAGATTTTGTTTTCTTCCGTTAAAGGCATCTTGATATAAAAGTTTATAATTCATTATGCCATTGAAACTTTGATCTGTAGTAACATAATTTACTAGAATAGAACCTACAATCATGAGACATTTATACTCGAAATGACCTATCCAAGAAAATATCCAAAACGGTAATAATTGAAGTTAAACACAGAGGAACAGGTCTACGCGGCCAGTGACGTCCGATTTTACCAAATTAATTAACTTTAACCCAAACGAATAATGAAACACCGCGCAACTGAAGGTTGCCTCACTTTTAATATTACAAGGAAATTAAACTGTTCTATTTCTTAATCTCTAACGAAACAAGGCAAAACAAACACTGTACAGTACATTGGCAAGTTTTACCTAAGTTTTCTCTTCGGTGCGGAGTAGAAAGAGGCTGAAGACTGGATCACGAGGGAGACACGACGCTATGGGCCAGCACTTTCTTTGACGGCGAAACGAAAGACGGGAACTTCGAATACCAAAATCTCCGCCGCTGCACAGGATGGTCACTTGCAGCGGCTCAAAAGAGACTGTCACGAGGTTGAAAGCTTGTATTCCAACACCAGTCGAGAGGACAAATTCACTGAATTGTCTTTACAAAAAGCTGACGCTCTGCTAATATATTTAATGCGGCCCAAGTCGAAGATTCGTTTGCCTAAGGCAAAAAACGAAACGATAACTTCATCTAGCAGAAGAGAGCAGCCAACAACCCGACGTCCGTTCACTTCCAGAGGCTAGTGTCCACTGACTTCCCCTGACCGCAAAAACTCCCACCCAACGATATTCTTCTAGAACAATCTTCTTGCACGTGTGCCTTCCGACGCACCTGCAAGCGAAGCGTTCCAAGAACTGCCTTTTGTCGGCAAATCTAAATTTGCACAAGTACGTCAAACGGCACAGATGGGATTTGCAAAGGCTACGCGGCAAAAATTTCGCTTTTCCTGAACGCTGCTATTTGAAGATGTAACAGGATTTTTTTAACTAATGCAGATAACTACTTATATCTAAGCATTTATTTTAGTGAAGAGGCGATTTGTATAAAGACTTTGGTTTGTTTTTCCCTAAATACATTACAATGTCGTTTTAAAGATACAAATAAGATTAGTTTCACACGTGAAACGTAATTGTAGTGGCAAATAATTTACAATCATCAATTGCTTTCCCAAATACACCAGCTTTCATTCCTGCATATAATCAGAACGCTGCACCTGTGGCTACGTCGTACATAATGCAATTAACACAGCAGACACCTAATGTTAATCAAGAAGAAACGCAGAATACTACAGATGACTGGCAAGTAGTCAAAAAAAGAAAAACCTGATCCATCGAAAATATACATAAGAACTCAAATCAGCCTTATCCAAATACACAAAACAGATTTACAGTACTTTCTGACAATGACGCCAATATGAATGAAAACGAGTCAACTACTGCAACTAAAGAACAAAAAAAAGGAACTAAAACAACTGCCAATATTTATATACGGTGTAACCAATTTTAAAGGCATGGTAGACAATCTCGCGAAGGTTACTAATGACGAAACATACTATAGCAAGGCTTAAGCAGATAATACGGTAAAAATCAGTGTCCTCACTGTGGACACTTACAGAAAGCTAATCACTCACTTAAGGGATGAAAACATTATTCACCACATCTACCAACTAAAGCAGGAGAGGTCCTACAGAATTGTCATAAGAAACCTTCACCACTCAATCCCAACCGAAGACATACAAGCAGAACTCGCCTGGTCAAGAAGTTCGCGGCATATTAAATATACGACACAGAATAAGTAAGGAACCTCTTTCGCTGTTCCGTGTAGACCTAGTACGCAGCGAAAACAACCATAAAATCTTTGAACTGAAAGCCATCTGTGGAACAATAATAACCGTCGAACCGCCTAGAAAGCAAAATGGAATAATACAGTACACGAAATGTCAAAGCTGTAGTCACTCCAAGACATACTGTACCAAGCCATTCAATTGCGTGGAATGCGGTGGTCCACATAACACCTCCACATGTACTAAGACAAGACAAATACCAGCAAAATGTGTACTCTATGGCGGCGACACCCGGCCAACTACAAAGGCTGCAGAGCCTATCAAGATTTACTGTGCTTAAAAAATACATCAGCCAACACACCCCAGCGCAATACCAATACCACACGACCGCGTTTCAACACCCCTCGCGAAACCATTTTTATTCCTCATACTAATACCTCTCAGACAATAAACAACAGGTCTATCAACACTCCGAATAGGTTTTATGCGCAAGCAGCAAATGGCACAATAAATGATCCATACTATATGATAACGCAGCAGTTGACCACCTTCCTATCAGAATTAAAGACCATGTTTGCCCAGATCGCAACAGAACACCATGATACTAAATCTACTAGCAAGTCTCGTCAATAAACATTAACAATGGCTAAGTACACAAGAATTGATACCTGGAACGCAAATGGTCTTGTTAACCATAAACGTAAAATAACTACATTCCTACAAATTCAAAAAATCGATATCATGCTCATTTCGGAAGCCCACTTTACCGACAGAACTAAAATCCAGATTCCTAATTACACCATGTACAGTACATATTGTCATCCCGATGAAACTGCACATGGCGGTTCCGCAATTCTTATCCGCAACAGCATCTCACATTACGAGCTACCCAAGTACCAATCAGCACATCTTCAAGCCACCAGTGTACGAATCAACGCCCGACCATGGTCTTACACAGCAACAGCCATCTACTGCCCTCCTCGTCGTACAATCTCGACAGATCAATATAAAACCTACTTCCAAACACTGGGCCTAAAGTTTATTGCTGAGGGTGACTGGAACGCGAAACACACGTACTGGGGTCACGATTAATCACTACCAAAGGCCGCAACCTGTCGCGAGCAATGAACGACAATAACTATATACATCTTTCAACTGGTAAACCTACCTACTGGCCCACAGACACTCAGAAGATCCCTGATCTAATAGACTTTTTCATAGCTGCTGGCATCTCCAGAAACTGCATTCTTGTCGAAGAAAACTATGACCTTTCCTCTGATCACTCTCCTGTCATCACTACCCTTGGCGCAAAAGTAATACTCAAACCGCTAAACCCTACTCTAGCCACACAATTAACAGACTGGGAGCAATTTCAAAACTATAAGCAACTAAGCAGCATGGTTGTCTACACCAAAATCCGATATGACACAAGCAAAAATCAACAACGTACCCCTCCAAATCCGAGAACTAATTGCTGAGAAAAGACAGGCCAGAGGAAGGTGTAATCGATCACGCAACCCTGAAAATAAACGCATATACAACAGACTGACCAGAAGACTCAGCAAATTATTGAAAGAACATCAAAATTCCTGTTTTGAAAATTACATCATTATGCTAAACAAAAAAGACCACTCTATCTGGAGGGCCACAAAAACATTTAAGCGTCCACAATAAAACATACCACCTATACAAAAAGGCGACTAATTCTCCCATTATCTGGCAGAGGTTTTCTCACCATTCGATGCGGTGCCAACAGCAAACACTGAGGAAATAGTTAATTTCTTGAATATCCCATGCCAGTTGTCACCACCGATCAAGTCTTTTACTCCAACTGAAGTCTGTACTGGAATTAACGCTCTAAAACACTACAAAGCGTCAGCATACGATTTAATCACAACACAAATCCTAAAGCATCTCCCTAAAAAAGCTGTCGTTCTACTGACCATTATCATCAACCAGATTCTCAGCCTGTCATACTTCCCCATACTATGGAAATATGCTTAGGTCCTAATGGTACTTAAACCAGGCAAACCATCTCATCTACCCAACTCTTATCGACCGATTAGCCTGTTCTCCCTGCCAGGAAGACTGTTTGAAAAGCTTCTCCTACGAAAACTTCAAGAAGATTTGAAGATGACTACCCTGATACCAAGTCATCAATTCGGATTCAGAGAGCTACACTCGACAGTACAACAAGCCCACCGCATCGTCAATTCGATAGCTACGAGCCTAGAAGAGAAAAACTTTTGTACTGCAGCCTTCCTAGACGTCAAACAGACATTTGATAAGGTGTCGGACTATCATATAAATTAAAGCAACTCTTACTGAGCACCTATTATCTTTTGAAAAAGTCATATCTCACCGACCGTTATTTCACTGTAAAATACAATAACCAACTTTCTACATATCATCCAATAAAAGCAGGCGTCCCACAGGGCAGCGTCCTAGGTCCTCTCTTGTATCTCCTTTACACCTCTGATACTCCATAAACTGAAAATACCTTAATTGCTGCATTCGCTGATGATATCGCGATACTCTCTACACACAACTACGCAGCTGAAGCTTAACAACGTTTACAAACACACTTGAACAGTCTAAGCAATTGGGCAGACTTATGGCGAATCAAAATAAACTAAAGTAAATCTGTACAAGTGACACTTACGACAAGGAAAACCTCATGTCCTCCAGTAACATTTATGGACACTCCACTACCGGTTAAAACAGAAACTAAGTATGTTCAGCTCCACCTTGACATACAGCTAACCTGGTACCCTCATCTCAGAGCAAAAAGGAAGCAGATTGATTTAAAATTCAAGCAAATGCACTGATCTACTAGGACCTAAATCTAAGCTCTCAACTCAAAATAAAGTACTGCTCTATAAAACAATCCTCATGCCCATATGGAAGTATGGAATCCAGCTCTGGGGATGCGCCATAAAAACCAATATAAATATCATACAACGAGCACAATCAAAGATTCTCCGAGTCCTTGTAAAAGCACCTTGGTTTATCAGCAACCGAACCCTACACGATAATCTGAACATACCGTTCGTGATGGATGCAATAGAGAAATCTTCGTCATCCTACTTTGCAAGACTACCTGGCCACGAAAACAATCTCATCCTACAACTCATGGACCCACTACCAACACGAAGGCTGAATAAACAATGGCCCATTGATCTAAATTGACAAGGAATGCAATTCCAGCCATCCCAATAAATCCCAAAGGAATCATCAATAAAAATCTTATCAATAAAAAAAATTATCTGATTGCGTTTAAATCTGTAGCCGAAAAATTTAATAATACACTGGTTTCATTTTCAGAAATCTAAGTTTATTTCGGCTCGACCAAACACCTTATAATAATGTAAAACTATCAAAACAATTCCCTAGAATTTTTCTATATTTTAAACAATAAAAGAGAGACTAAAGAATCCATTCTAAAAGACAGACTGTATATTCATGTTTGCAATTTATTTATAGGCATGTAAAACTGTTTGAACTTTAAATTTTTAGGAGCACTTTGGTGGCCTGAAAATCAGTTTGTGTCTGAGGTCTCTAAGTCTCTTAATCCCCCACTGCGTATTGAACTCTTTAGTTATTCATTTACTATTGAAACAGAAAAGAGAATAGAAAATACTTTGTAGCAATTTGGTCACAGCCACCGTCTCTCTAGATAACGTAGGACAACTGAGTAAATACATTCGCAATAAAATTAAAATTTATTTGAAATGTGTAATCACATTCTCATAGGTGTAAAATACCAATGTAGATGTTTCAATCCTTGACAACAAATACTAGTTTATGTACCATGGCAATTGAGCTAAGTTTTATATTCAAGAATGTTGTTTGTACACTAAGGCGATAGCCGAGGTATCCAAAGACATTCGCGAACCTAAAATCAACTTACTTCCCAAGGTGCATACAACGTTTTTCCTACTACCACCACCCTAAAATCATTTCAGAGATCCAACATGACATTTGATGAAATTTCGGCTTCTGTCAAAATAATTTCTATATCTGTGAAAATAGAATCTATCTTAACGCCGCGCCGTATGAATAGTTACCAAGGAAGAAATAAAAATTTGTATAAACTAAGCTAAAAAGATTTTGATTGCTCCTAGTTTTCAAGTGCATTTGAAAAATTTTCTTTCCGTTTCGACTAAAATATGAATGTTTCTGACAACGAGGTTTCAGCAGAGATTGGAGATGCTGCGAATACAGCTGCATTGGATTTGATACCTTCATCAGTAGCGAATGGAACTCCTCTAGGAAACTGTATAGTTTGTCAACTACTGTCAATATTTATTGATTGATTTGAAAGAGCGAGATCGAGGACGCGGTTTTCCAAGCATCTCTATGCACTTAGGCCACATTTGGCCCGTTGTACACCCTAACTAAGAATTTTGCCTATCTGGGGTAATTCCAACTCCAGTAGTGATTTTTAACGTGTCACACATCGCAGTGGCACGGGACCTACGGCTTTACTTCTTATCCAACAGAAGGCGCATTTTCAGATTTTTCCCCGCTAGAAAAATCTCGCCGACCTTTGCCAGGTTCGATCCCGTGTCGCTCGGATCTAAAGGCAAATGCCTAACCACTAGACCACCGAGGCCGCCACTGTCAATATTACTAAACAATTAATTAGTAAAACTATTAGTGCCCATAGACAATAATAATAGTTAATAATAAAGTATTACGTTTCATAAACATAATGACTTACTTGCTGAAAAACGTCATCATTTCATCAATAATGATAACTTACTGACATGGCAGTAGGAAAAATAGCTTCATTATATATTTTCGTATATAGAAAATAATATTTAGGGGAGGGGTGTGTACCTCGGTCCTATTTTGACATTCTGATTTTTCATTCAGTCGTTATATGAAAATAATTTAAGATAACGGCTGTTATGACTTATACATGTTGTTTTGTATTACATATATTTTTCTTGAGGTCTTATCTTCAACCTTTCATCTATCTTTTGGGGTACCTAGGTCATAGGCATGTTGTACTTTGCACGATTATTGGGTTCGAAAAGAAAAATTCAATTTTCAATATTATGAAATTTGTTATATCGCACAGTTAATTTTAATAAAAAGTAAAGTAAAAACAGTGAACAGTGTACACCTTAAATAGCATTTTTTCCGAATATTAAATTTTGACGCTGTCGAGCCGATCCACCACTAACAAATGGGTGTGGAAGCTTGAACATAACATCCTCTTTGTACAGTTCATACACTAAGGTGTCTTCTCTTGTAAACCTTTTGGAGTTTGGAATCCTCTTAAGGGATCCTCTAATTCTGCAAAATTTCTTCGGAGTTACCGGATTCTTCAAACAGGGCTAAATCATCAACTTCCTTGTCGGGCTCAGATTCAAAGCAAGGAAATCTTAATTTCTTATAAGCTTTCTTCATGGGCTTCTTAAACTCGTTAGTTGTTGTTTTGTTTTCTTCTTGGTTTCTTTTGTTTTTTTTTGCAAGTCTTGCAGCGTTCTCTGCTTAAATACTGTTTTTTTCTGGAGTGTCGGTTAGAGTGCAAAATTTTCTCTTGGGCCCTCCTTTGTCTGTTTTTTTTTTCTCGGCAGACCTTAGGATAAGACCTAATCTCTTCAGGAGACACAATGTTTGTGTGGTCATGACGTGCTGTCTCTATGCTACGAACTGGAGTAGATACAACTACTACTGTTAGAGATGGAGCAGTTGAAGTAGAAGGCATATAAATCAATATATTTTCATTAAGGGGTTCGATACCAGCAACTTTAAATCCATGAGTAATATTTGTAGGTGTAAAAGAGTTCAGAAATATCTTTCTTACCAGCTCAGCTACATCATATAGCGTTGCTGGTTTTCCTATGTATCATGTAATCCTTAAAATTGACTCTTGGAATCAAGGGGATCAACATGAGCGGCATGAAGTCACCACTTGTATTTATCGCACCAATCAGAGTTACATTCGTACCACGCTCCACACATGTCGAGCTACCAGCTTGTTTGGTACATTTGATCCGCTTCATTAAACACTTGTCTAGTGTCATTTTTATAAAAATAAGAATAGTTTACCAAACCTGATTGCTGGAACTTGTGCACATATCGCAATAGAGTTGTATTTGATACGACAAGTTCTTTTGCAGTACTATATATTGTTTGTTTGTTTTCCAACACTAACTTCACAGGATTCTCGATATCTTTTTCAGAAATCCGTTTCCTCTTCACTCCCGTTTCGCTTCGCGACATCTTGTTTTCTTCTTAACAAAAAAACATTAGTGGATAGTCCAAGCTAAGGCGTGGTTTCGTAGGTTTTCGGTTAGGAAAGGGTAGAACACAAGAGAGGTAAAAATCAGGTAATTAAAAATTATCAACTTAAGATTGCTACAGTAATGTATAATGTGGTTGTACTTTGGACCGGTCCATGAGGCAGCTCCTTGTAGTTTGTTGAATAATAGTTACCCTGTATTTTGAGGTTAAGCTAAACATGATTTCAAAACCATGTTACTAAAGCTTAATCCATACTCTATAAAGCATGACTTTCATTTTACCATAAATAATTCATGTTAGAAAGGTATAATGAAAATAAGTGTTTAAATACTTTAGTAAAAATATCCTACGAAAAACTTATGTTTATTTATCATCAAGATTGCGAAAACTTACTTTGCGATAGTAATTTTTTATTTTTCATTTTCTGCTCCATGTGATTGACTTACAACAAAGATACCAGAATCACAGTCACCCCTGGTGGCAAATCTATGAACTACATGCATTCGTTTTGTTCCAACTCCACTGGTAGCCCTGAAATGAATGTAGGTCCAAGGTACACATATGTCCAAGGTACAGCCCTTTCCCCTATGTTAACCATCATCATTCGGCAATGCTCAGGGGGTTCTACAGGCTTGTTACCCAGCAATACAACCCACAACATGGTACTCAGAGGCCATCAGCATTGTCACTCCGCAATGTTCAGCGGTCTCAAACTAGACTTGTCATACGGCAATACTCAGGGGGTTCTACAGGCTTGTTACCCAGCAATACAACCCACAACATGGTACTCAGAGGCCATCAACCTTGTCACTCCGCAATGCTCAGCGGTCTCAAACTAGATTTGTCATTCGGCAGTGCTCAGGGGGTACTATAGGCTTGTTACCCAGCAATACAAC
>JABXWE010034746.1:0-12204 GCA_014611495.1 Limonius californicus
AGTCAGCGCCCTCTTGGAGCTTCCTGATGTGGATGGCTCCGGTTGTGATGTGGAGGCAGCATTTCGAGCCTTCCTCCGTCTCTTCTTCTCAGCTCCACAGATGGGCTTCCTCTTGGGACGCCCTTCCAGGTTGAGCTGCGTCACGTTTTCGAGAAGCATCTTTTCAGACGCCTCGGGAGAACGTGTGGTGATGGTTTCGCTGCTGGTTTCCCCAGCGGGGCCGCCAGTAACGGTGGTGGTGCTGAGGTCCCCCGTTAGGGAGCCCTCATCTGAAAGAGATGTATTAGATTCCATATACAATCCCACGAGTAGTGAGGCAAATAAAAGGTCAGACCCCGAACAGCCTCATACGGGGCAAGGCTAAAATATAGTGGGATTTCGCCCTGTTTCCCAAGGGCATCGTTCGCGACACGTAACCCTGTGCCAACCATCCCTCAGCACGATAGCTTCCACCTTGGATTGGGGAATGTTTATTGACGTTCCCGTCTAGAGCCGCCGCCTTCAGTTTACGCAGTGTCACCTCGTGCAGGATGTGATTCATCACCACATGCTCGCCACGGTATCAGATACCGTGGGTCATTGCTGACGGACGGTCCTGGATAGTGAGAGGCTATGGGTCAAAGACGCTGTGTTCGCTTCAACTATCCCTGGTGATTGCTGGACGCTCCCGGTAATCCCAGTTAAGGGGCCGGGAGGCCATCTCACCTTGACACCCCTAGTGTAAATAACAAACATACCTATTAACTTATCTTTATAATAAGATGAATGTCCAAGAGCATACAAATTATGTCCTTGGTTCAAATATCAAATTATAATATTCTGCAACGTCAAATATTAAAAGGCAGAAAGTCCGCGGCGAAACGTCCGCGGCGAAACGTCCGCGGCGAAAAAAACCACCGCGGCGAAAGGGCCGCGGCGAAAGATCCGCGGCGAAACGTCGGCGGCGAAACGGCCGCGGCGAACTGGGCCATTCCCGTTTGAGACAGTTCTCTATTCCTCTCTATTTTAGTTCTTTCTTTTCAGTTCGACATAGTTTCGGTATCTTGTATCTTCCTTGGGGGTTCCTTTCTTCTCGAGGTATACAAAGCAAATGAAGAAAAAGTATGAAAGAAGAAATGGAAAAAAAACGTAACATTAACTATAACATACGTCGTTAGGATTAAACTATTTTCTCGCTATATCTGTAGTTTCTAATATCAAATTATAATATGAGGGTTCTCATTTTCGACGAATTCCGGAAGTTTGTGATGTTCGGCTGCTTCTATTGAGCGCACCCTATATGCGCGACGTTTATTTATCTTTCTGCAAACGCAGCATTAATCCGAATCTTGACACTGTTAAGTGCGAGGAAAAGACGGAAGTCAAGCTCCATCTCTCACCTCTCAGATTTCGACCTGAGTGTCATGCAGATTAAAAATTACCTCCGGGCGTCAGAATCAGTATAATTTACCAATACGTAATTATTTTCTCTTTCTGCGGTACCATTGACGGTACGTCCGAAAAGGGAGAAAAGGGGGTTTTCCAAAAATTCCGAAAACATCACTTAAAGTTCCAATTTGGGAGATTTCGTCCTGTAACGCAATACTGAAAAATTCGCCAAAAGCAAGTGGTTTCGAGAGAAGCAACTGTAAAATCTCTACCACTACACCTACGAATTGACTCCAACTTTACACCTCCATGGGCCAATTTTCTATCGAAAAAGGTAAATTTTCAAAATCTTTGTTAGCCGCGCTTCAGCTGTTCCATTTAGTTTACCGGGGGCGGCCATTGTGAAATTTTGCGCAACTAGCTTATATTTCGTATGTTTTACTCGTACATTTTTAGCAATATAAGAAGATACTGTGTGTACAAGGCCTTTCTGCAATACCTATTTTTGAGGTATTATTAGCTTAGATTCCATTATTTTGGTTTCACGTGTGTGTGACTTTGTTTAATGTTAAGATTGTTCGTTTCAAACTGTTTTTTAAATAATGTTTATTTTTGTTCGTTACCAAATTATAATCATTTAACCATTTTGCGCGTATTTTGCACTTTTCTTTAATTTAATTAAATGCCTTATTAAACTCAACTCTTATTTTATTTTGATCTTTGTTAAAAGTAATGTGAAGATTCTTGTAAGGGCAGCTGAGAGTGATTGTTGCGCCCCTTTGTTTACTGGGCTAGTAAATTCACATTTTTGTATTAGGAACAATTGCATGAAAAGGTAAGTCCCATCACGCACAGCCTGGAGTAGTACCGGATCTAGTGATATTTCCGTTGGCGTCCTCACTTATTATGACATTATTCCGAATTTGATCAGATATAAGCGCGGTGTATTTTACAAAATGAACCCCTCCCCCATCTCCTCCTCTGAGCTACGCTAGGGCATGCCGTCATTTATGTGTCACAATTCCGTTTCAGCCCGTGAAATTTTTCCTGTCTTGGATCTTTCAATATACGTTGGTATTTACCTACCTCATACCAAGCAAGAATGCACTTGATAAGATAACGCCTAAATTTATAAATTTTTCTTGGGTTGGAACCGTTGGTTTGTTTTTACTCAAATTAAGTACTGGCTAGATATTAAAGATGTATACAATGGTGTTAGACTTGAGCTCAGGGATTTAAGATTCAAAACACAAAAACCACTCAGGATTTTGCTAATACTAAACACCAAATTATAAGATTTAATATTGTAAATATTATATATAACTACATTTAGCAGATATAACCAGCAAATATTTGTATTGCCAAATTGATTTTTGAACTCTCAAACTCCAACAGTTAAATAGTTTTTAGATAATATCGATGCTACCGATTTATTATAAACCAGTCATCCAATCAGAACAAGTTTTAGGATATTTAAAAATACTTCCCTAAAATGTTTATAAAGTCATAACAAGAACGAAGCACAGACGACACCACTTGTTTCCTTGCCGGGCTTCAAATAAGGTACGAAAGACAATCAGAGGAAGCAAAATACGATAAGGCAAGAATGCGGCAGGAGAACAAAGGAAAATGCAAATTAAATCTAGGCCGTGAACAAGATTCTATATGTACCGCAGATGGAAAAATAGAAAGCCATCGTAGGTTCTATCCCCACAAGGGGGTGGGTTGTAGGGGTAAATCCAGTTCCTTCCCGAAAGGATGGGAAAGACCAGGAAAATCCGATAATGAGATTTCGCGGATGATACTGCCCCAGCTTCTACCTATATGACCCAGGTAAACCACAGTCAGTACAGACGGGGGTTCGAACCCTAGACATCCCGAATGAAAGGTAAACGCTCTACCGCTGATCCACTTTCCTCGGTGGACCATAGATCCACGCAGAAAAGATTTTACACCACTTTGATACGAAACACTTCTGCTAGGAACTTAGAGGTTATAATCCAAATATTTATCTACTTTCCTTAGATCTTACAAGAAAGTTCCAAATCTTTCTGGTCTGTTTGTAATGTTCGTTGGTTTCATTTTCAAATTCAAGGAATCATTTTAATTACTAAACAAAGCGTCATAGAAATGTGTTTGATCTACATCGACTGATTTGCTATGGCTATTACTGGCCAGGGCGTGATGTAGCTGTAAGTGTCGATAAGATAATTGCCTGTCCAAATTGCAATAGAGCTACATAATGTGCAGTTACCATTGTCAGATCCAGTGGGAATGCGAGAATGGTTGAAAATGCACCTTAGGACCAACACCTCTTAGCCAGCGCAGCAGCCCGCTGTTCACAACTAACCCGTAACAACGCTCTGTTCGGACCCTCTGTTCACCGTCTATTTGGACCACCACGCCCACACAAACCACAGCTTCCTTGGGAGTCAGCTGATCTTACCGCCCACACCGAGCACGTTACTCCTGTTGGCCACGCAAAATACACCGTTTCTGCGGGCCCACCCATTAGATTTGATTTCACCAGTCCAACTACGGCCAGTACCATCGTTCCAATAGGAAACAATAATATTCTAAGGGGTGGTCTTCTCTTTTCGCTTTGTGAGGGTAAACATCAACCCCCGTTCAACCCTTTAACATTATCACCATTTCTCCCGACAACTTTGTGTCTGTGATCTTCGTTCTTTGCTATTTAGAACATCTACCGTTCGCCGTTTCCCGAATCAAAAATGCAAATTACGCCACATGATGCAATTGACATCCTTCGGTTGAGCTGCCGTCACCTTTGTTCACCCAGCGGCGTCCCATCATATAAAGAAATAGAGAGAACCTTTTTGTGTTTCTTCAACTTTTTCGGCGAACTAATGTAAAAATTATCTATACATTACCGTTATTAGTGGAAACAGTTCACAATGATTTCTTTTCTTTCTTTAAAGTACTTCGAACTATAAAAAGAAAATAAAAATAGTATGATATTATTAAAATAATGCAACCTTTAGTTGTCAGTTGCTTAATAATTTAATAAGTTAATAAGTACGCAGCTCTTTTGTTTCATTCCGTAAATATTGTGCGACGTCACGAACCCTTTTGTGCAAACACAACCATAACAGGACCGACTCTGATTCTGATTTGAACTTTTCTTTTCTTTGTATTTGTACCAACCGTTTCATATTTTGCTCAATATATCTACAACAATTATTGCGCGTATTTTATAAGAATTATTTAGGTGGAAGCACAATAAGGTAAGTACTGTTCCCCGTAAGCTGCTGGTCTGCGGCCCTTTCACGAGAATCTTCATATAGCTGTGATATGTAAGAGTGGCGCCCATTTATTTTGACTTGCCCTGTAGACGACAACAACTAAGACTTCCTTCCTGTATGCATTTTCCGTGAACCTCCCCTCCTCCTTGAGCCATCTGAAAAGCCTTCTTTCATCAGTTTGTTGCGGTTTGACGAAACTTAAACAAAGGAGAGTCATTACATTTCTGCCAGTTGAAGGCATTGCTCCGAAAACAATTAAAGAATGTTTCCAAAATATTTATGGCACGATCGCAATCTCCTACGCACAGGTCAAATTTTGCAGCTTAAATCCATAATCACTGGCGACTATTACACCAACTTGATAAGTATACTTCATAAAAAAAATAAATGAAGGAGAAACATCTTAGTAAGTTAACCTACCGTTTCATGACAACGCCTCTTCACACACGTCTTAAGATACAAACCTAACAAGTAGCGACATTTTCCTATTAAAAAATGGTAAGCAACGGTTAACGGGGAAGAAGATTGCTGGGCAACGTTATATGAGTAGTTCATGTTCCGAGAAAAATCTTTTTTATAGGTTTGCAATTGTGGAAATTTCGTTTCGATGAATATATAAGCATTAATAAAAAGTACGTTTAAAAATGAAACATAATTCTTTCCTACACTATTCCTTAAACCTAGATAGCCTAAATATTTCGAACTCCTCGCATACAGTTACATTGAAACCTGTATACATACATTCCGTACAAGTCAGTTCAGCTGCAATACATAAACATTTCTATTTTGTTCGGTACCTGAATAGTATGTCCAGAAAAAAACTCTCTCCATCCTCCTTTCGGGGAGTGAAAGCACTACCGACTTACCTCTTGTATGTTTCACTCTCATTGTATCCCTACGTATTGTGTGAAAAACTCCATTTCTTTCATATCCGTCTTAGATTACATCGCATTTCAGACGAAAATCAAAGGAATTCAATCTTTTCTAACCCATGAATGAATGAATCGACCAAAAATACTGAAAAGCTTGAGGATGGCCTTTTTCAAACAGATTATTTATTTTGGCAACTGCAACATTGATTTATAACAATAATTTTATTTTCAATACAATTTTCGAATGAAGTTACCCTTTCCGGTTACCCCGTTACTTTAAAATCTAAAAAAAATTTTAATTATGGGATCTGCTACTTGCTAGTGTTTTCCTAAGTGTGTCTATCCTCTTGAAATCGGGCTCTCAACTAATACACAAACACTTTAAAATCCCTATGTTTTTTAATGTACACGGTGGGTCACCTAAGTTATTCCACCTTAAAAGTCTTGTTCTTCTTCTTGTTAATTTAGGACTTGTGTGTTATTTTCCTGGGATGCAGATGTCCAGCTCTCGCACCATCGCTTTAGTGGGCGTCCTGGCGGTAGTCTACTTAAGGGTTTATGTATGTTCACTATTTTCGCTATTCTGTTCCCATCCATCCTATTTACGTGATCTCTACACTGCCTACGTCTTTCGCTCACCCAACGTACTATATCCTCGATCCTCATGTCTCTCTTATGTTGGTACTCCTTACTCTATCACTTAGTGTTACTCTAGCTATGCTACGCACGGTTTTAATTTCCGTGCTTCTTACCATTTGTTTTGGTTTAGAGGTATCAGCCTGTATTTCGGCGGCGTAGGTCAGAATTGGCCTGACACACGATTTGTATATGCGTGTTTTACTGTCAGTTGTCATAAATTTGTTCCTCCACATAATATCTCGCAAGCAAGCCGACACAGCTGATGCTTTCGTAGCTTGAGTACGTACTTCCTGTTTAATATCTCTAATGCTGGATATATCTACTCCGAGATAATTGAAATTCATCACCCGAGTGATTATTTGGTCGTCTATTGCTAGTTTACAGCGCAGTAGTTCCTTAGAGAATGTCATTGACTGCGTTTCGCTGGTAGATATCTCCATGTTAAACTTTTCCGATGTTCTCTTGAATTTGAGTAGGAGACGCTGCAAATCGTCTTCATTTTCTGCCATAATTGCGGCATCATCAGCATAACATATTATCTTCAAGATCTTGTTTCCTATTCTATATCCAGCGTCTTCACCCCTTCAATGATCTTGTCCATAATAATATTAAACAACGTAGGGCTTAGAAGGAGGAGACTGGTACATCGTCAGTTAATTTTCCCATTGTTTGTATCCTGGTGACACAGTTAAAGTTTAGTTGTTTGATAACTAATTATTTTTGGATGGATATGATTTTGTTCCAATATGTTAAGAGGATCCTCTAGTTTGACCCGATCAAATGCTTGCGCTGGGTCAATGAAACGAAGATATATTGGTTTATCGTATTCGATGAATTTTTCTATAATCTGGCGTAGAATGTATATAGCATCTATAATCTCAACCACCTTAAAAGTTGTTGACGCAATCTAACATACATGTATCACAGCAACTGAGATTATTAAATTTTTTGTGGTATAGAAGTGGATCATAGTTACTTTTTATCGAGATAATCTCAAACTGTAGTAGTAACAGTTATATTCATATTAAATACATAAGTATTTTACAAGAAAAGAAAAACCTAAACCAGCAGGAAACAACAAACAACAAATGGAAAGTTTTACTTAATATGTTTGTAGTAATGTCCTTATGGATGTGTGGAAGCATTGCGTTAATTTTGATCAACATTGAAGTTGTTTTTAATAATTTCTTTATAATTTAGTGTAAAATTATTTGATAATTTTCAAATGCATCATCGAAAACATTCTAAGTGGATTTCGAAATCTTTGCAATTTTGTACGAAACACAATGGTGATTTTCTTTTTGTTGTAATATTAGTGATAAGAATGTTATTATGCTTTATAGATATTCCTAATTAATTTGCTCAATTTTAACGCTTTATAGTGATTGGTTGAGGCCCTTGGGGACAGCATAAAATTCATTTGTATATAGTTGGTTGCTAGGTAACTCGCTAAAAGACGATGAATTTTTCTTTAAAAAGACGAGTTAGTTGCCCTTTGATCACCAAGCCGAAAGCACGCTAATTTTGCAGCTCCGCTAAATCTATATTTGGTGTTTATAAGTTCGTGTTTTTTTAATTAAAATAAATGTGTTAATGTTTATTTTACGCATTGAAAGTGTTTTCTTCCACTTACGATCGAGAATCTCGAAAAACTCCGAAGAATTCCAATTGTATGGAAAAATAGAAATTTGGCGTTGGTTCTTTCATTCGTTTTATCGAAATGCAGTTGTTTAAAGCTGGTCGATAATTTATTTTGAGAAGTTGACGCAAACGTCGACGTCACTTGTGGAAAACTTGAAATCTACTAGAAATAATTAAAAATAATTATGTATAATTAAATAAATAAAAGGAAGTGCTTCGAAACGTGGAAATAAAGTAATTAAATTAAGAGAAGAAACTCAAATAAGAAATTTTACCTTCAAACAACTTGGAGATTACCTACAGTAAATTATTAATGCAAGTTTTATAAACAAGTAATAGTGTATCCTAATTGGAAGGAAGTGTTGGGAGCTGAATTTACTTACGTGTGGCCGAGATTTGGATACAACAAACAGCAATTAACTGCAAAATTCGGTTTAACAAACCCCTGGGCAACTTGTTTACTGCTTTCGTTCTTGGAATTCATCACGTGTTGCTGCGTCCTTCGCGCCGAAGCTGGCCGATCTCAAAATTCAAGGCAGGAGTAGAGTACACCGAAGTTGCGATCAGATGAATAAGGTGGGTGTTTCTTATAAAGAAAAAAATAAACCTTTGGAAGAATAAATAAAATAATAAATGGTGTTTTATTATGCTTATGTTGGATTACAAACTTAAATATTGTTTTGTGTCATTTGAGGGAAAGCACTAATAATTTTGAAATTAATTTTGCTAACTAATTTCTATAAAGATTGGTGCAATTTTATTTGATTTCGTGTTGGTTAAACAATTTATGAATTTGTTTATTTTGGATATTCATCTACGGGAGGATATCTTGATTAAAAATTTGATATTTTTGTATGGCGCCTAACGTGTAGATTTAACCATTCACTTTATTTTATTTGCCTCAAACAACGTTTTAAATATCATGAGCGTTTATTTATTTATTTAACTAATTATTATAGCTCAGTAACACAGCAATATATATATATATATATAAGGTTTCCCGATCAACTTTTAAGGGAGCATAACGGAGCGCCCAACCTGTACTAATGCACAACAGTCAAACCGCTTGAACGATACAAACTGGTAAACAGAAAGATAAATATCATATATTATGCGGATGGCGCTATTATAATTGCTGCAACGCATGTTACAAATATTTGTCCACAGCAGCTGAACAATGCAACATGGACGTTAACACATCCAACACTAAAACTATGACAACATCAGCGCATCCGTTACGATGCGAACTGGAATAAAAGCCTGAGCATAGAATAAGTCATGAAACTGCGTGAGAGAAGTCACATAAGTTAACAAAGATCTGGAATATATGGATATCAGCAAGACATCACCTGGAAAAACAAACTATGACAACAAGCCTGATAAAGTCAGAACGAAATAACTACTCAGAACTCTTAAATCGATATCAGACAAAAGTGGACTAGATTGAATCCCCAACACACAAATCAGAGAAGTGTGTGTCATAAACCACAGCGTAAAGCGGATAAGAAAAACAGGTAAAGAATGGAACACGTGTCGAGAGTGGAGACCTGAGGGGCATGACATGGAAAACTAGGGGGTAAACGAAATCCCGATAGACCTCCGAAGCTCTGAAGAGCGAGTTGGGTGTCCTCTATAAGAGACACCGTATGCTAATTTAGTTTTATGCATTGAATTAACAGGCTTATCGCCTAACTGACGTTGAGAAGAAGAAACATATCAAGAAAGTTTTTAACACAAAAAAATTATGTTTTGTTATTATCTACACAACAAATACCATATACTATTTAAAAAAATTTTTCTATTTGGAAAGCATATGTGATTAATCTTTTGGGTATTGTGGAAAGAGTTTTATGAATGTTGAAAAATTACTATTATTATTAATACTACATAGCATCCATTACATGATTTACACATGTTGTAATAAAAATATTAGATGACACAAAACTCCTTTTCAGAAATGCAAACTTAACAATGAGGTGAGTTATTCAATTGTTATGACACCAAATATGGGTTATTATGGCAGTATTTAAAAACAAATAGAAATCTGTTCGGGGGTCCCTAACCAGGTATTTGGCTGATATTTCTATTTACCTTAGTTAAATCTACTTATAATCATGACTGATCCTTTTGATACATTTTATAAACGGTGAAATCAGATTCTATTAATATTTTTCTCTAGTATGTGCAGATCGCGAGATCGCTCTACTATCTGTATAAAGTAGCTCGTATGTACGAAAAGGCTGGTTGTTGAACGTACCGGTCACACAGAGCTTAAGGCATGGCAATTCATAAACAAAAAACCTAACCTCGAATGTATTACATTTGGCAATTAGTATTGTCAAGTCCACCTGCCCCATGCAAAACATTAAAGGTTTCTTATAGTACGTACAAAGAAAGAGGTATTCCTAAATGAAGTTGTGTGTTATCTAACATTTCCATATATGAAGTGAATTCGGAATTAGACCGCGGTGTTGTAAAATTGAATGATGCTGACGTTTCGCTAACCGTTGCATGTAGCATTATCACGCTGTACTGTCGGATCAGGTATTTATAGACTTTCTCTTAGACATGGTTGATTGGTTGAGGAGTAATGGTTCGGTTGCTGGGTTTCTATTGGTTAGTGTCGGTTGGTTGGTTAAGTCCATGCTTCTTGTCTGCGGTAGTGCGTATTGTTCGACTGTAATGTTGTGTTGCTTTAATGCTCTTTTCCAAGACATACTTAGAGTAACAAGGCCCTCTTTTCGGTTGAAATTATGTTGAAGTTTTTCTATGTCCTCCCTTATGAAGCTCCAGTGCTATACACGTGCGATATCTTTTGTTTCTTCAAAGTTTAGCTTGTGGCTATAACGCGTTCGGCCACAGGAAGCTATAGAAATACAAAAAAACCAACAGAATTTCAAATGGAAAAAAAGGTCTTCTTACTCTATGACTGTATATAACCCTAGGAAAAGAGCACTAAAACAACAAAAAATTACAGTCGAAGAA
This sequence comes from Limonius californicus, assembly GCA_014611495.1. Taxonomy (NCBI): domain Eukaryota; kingdom Metazoa; phylum Arthropoda; class Insecta; order Coleoptera; family Elateridae; genus Limonius; species Limonius californicus. The sequence continues at coordinate 10,769 of JABXWE010034746.1, forward strand.
TAAGCACCACCGCAAACAACATGCATGGCCGTAACCAACCAACCGGCACCAACCAATACTAACCCAGCAACTGAACCATGACTTCTCCACCAGTCAACCAAAGCTTTTTTTTTTAATTTTTGTAATGGTAGTTCAGCACTTGTGCTATGCATGGCATTGTTAATATATAAGATGTGACTTATAATAACATTAAATCACTAGTTTAAACTATTTGAATGGATACATTAGTCTGTTATCCGTTGGTGAGTTCAGATTATCACCGATTTTAAATATCACACACCTGTTTAGGAAATATGGTTCACTAGTGTAGATCATTCACTATCGCTACTGTCACTCATCCAGATATCAACCGGTAGTCTCCTTTTTAGTCTGGTGTGCAACTATCGTCTTCCTATGTTGATATGTATTGCGCCACTACACTTATTGAGATTGCTGTAAATTTTTTTGGAAATTGCTAAAATAAATTGTAGAATTGAAGGGATGCCGGTTTCTCTATGCAGTTGTGTGTTCCGAACAAACCACTGAACATTGGTAATGATACGTAGCACTTGTAGCTTATTTAGATTAGTTTTTGAAGTTGCACTCCACACACTGCTTTCGTAAGTGATAATGGGTCTAATTATAGATGTATAAATTAGGGTCCCACATTGTATTTTAAGTGTAGATTTCTTTTTTAGAATTGGATATAGCATGGCCAGCCTAGCGTATGCTTCTGATAATTTTTTATTAACATGATAACTCCACGTCAATCTTCGATCAATGATATAATCCCAGGTACCGCACGGCGCTGTCTTTCGGGTTCCAAGAGATGGGGGTGTTGTTAATTAGGATGTTTGATGGGTCTGCAGGTCGACGAAGAGTGAAGATATTTGATTCACACTTATCAGTATTGATAGTTATACACCGGTTTGTAAGCCACTGGTTCAGTTGATCCACACTTTCTTGTAGTTTGCTTGCCGCATCGTTTATATCATAATCCTGTGTGATAATTGCCGTATCAACTGCATACATCCCCAACTCTGCATTCGGTGATGTTGGTATGTCGTACATAAAGATATTAAACAATATAGGACCTAATATGGATCCTTGTGGAACTCCAGCATTGATGTGACGTATTGAAGATGTAAATGAGTTTATTTGCACTTGAAAGTATCTTTCTGTTAAGAAGGATTTGATGATGAGTAGTAAGTACGGAGGGACGTGGATAGTTGACATTTTAAATAGTAGGCCGTTCGTCCATACGCGGTCGAAGGCTTGAGCCACGTCAATAAAGATTATAGTGTTTTCATTTTGTGTTCGTAGCCTCTTTCTATTATTTCCGTAATTCGCAATATTTGATGGGTAGTGGAGTGCGTGCTTTTAACTCCAAACTGAAATTGGGGAAGAATATTGTTTTCCTCTATAAATTAATTTAGGCGGGAGTGAATGATTCGTTC